>VDFB02329291.1:0-79728 GCA_007258455.2 Sequoia sempervirens | reverse complement strand
GTTTTGTTTTGAGGTTTTCCTTAGTCAAAACCCCGTTTTGGTGTTTCCACCTCCATAGATAGTCAATAGACCACAATATGTAGAAAAGAAATAAAGAGATAGAGAAAGTAGACACAAGATAGTAGAGAGAAAAGACAACTTGGATGCTAAGTACTCTACAAGATAATGCAAATAAGAAAATAAACACAATATCACCTCCCTTTCTACAAGCTCATGAGGTCAAGAGAGGAAAAAGAAGAATAAGATCACCATTCCAATGGAGTAGAGCTTTGAGAACCTACAATGACAATGGTGTTGGATCAGCAAGATGGTGTAGAAGTAAAGTATGGAGCTGATAGGAGCAAGAGAGAGTGACAAAGAAACCAGAAGAAGTGATAGAATGTTCAAGAGAGTTGATAGTTGAAAGAATAAGGTTTAAATGGCTAATTTTGGAGGAAAAAGGTCATTCCTAGCAATCAAGATTTGAAGAGGTATGTTACGTTCATAGTTGACAGAGAATCATAACATCTCTAACGTTTCCTAATGCAGGAATCTTGTTAGGTTGGTAGCATGACATGTTGATGTCTGCACATCGTGCATGCATCCCCGACATAAATTCCCTCACCAATAAAATGACAAGGACATGTGTGCGAAGCGAGGAAAATGGGACGATATTTTGCATTATCAGACTTGTAAGGGGGTGTTGGCAAGAAGTTGAGTCCACTTTTTAGCCAAAAAGTGGGTGTTTTCCTTGATTTTCAAAATTTGTCACATTTGACCTTAAAATTTGAAGCACTTAGAGATGGAATCTTAAAAAAATCAATAATCATAAAATGTAGTACTCAGAGTCTAGTTTCCAAATATGCAATCTATTTCAATACCTAGATGATACAAATTGATTTTCAATAGGTGTTTCTAAAAATAGTTGTTTAAAAGTCACTTTTTTTTTACTATACCATGCACGTGTATGTCATCCATATTTTGACCTAAATAATCATATTTTTCTAAATCCTTTTGGGAAAGATTTGTAACTCATTGAAGCACGCTTTCCATACTTTTTAAATTTTTATTGAATATTTTTTTTGTTAATTTTTTATTGGCCATATTTTGTGTTTTGAAAAATCATCATGTACATCATGCATAAGATGACCTAAACTTATGATTTTTTAAAAATTGAAAAGAATCATCTAAAGTACACTTTCATACAATTTTTTTTCAAAAAATTATGTTAATAAAAGTTATTAAAATACTAGAAAAATAGAAAAAATACCCTGATAATTCAATTTTATGGAACTGTGTCATCAGAAATTAATTGAAAAATAGAAAAAATAATCCAATTGTAAAAAAATACATATTTGGAATCTACACTGTCTCATCTATAATGGGTTTTAATTTCGTCAAAATATTCCATAAAAAGGTCTTCAGACATATGCCCAAAGTCACTATTTTCTTGTGACATTGCCAGGACCTTCAACTTGCAAGTCAAACTAGGTCCAGGGCTTAGGTTTGGGTTCCCAAGCCTTTTCTTGAACTAAAAATCAAAGCAAAAACCCAACCAAAAATTCAAATTTTAAAAAATAGGATCCCATTCTAAAATGGAATCTCCTAAAACGGGAACTCATTCTAAAATGGGATCCCATTCTAAAATGGGAACTCATTCTAAAATGGGATCATGTTCTAAAATAGGATCCCGTTTCATAAAAAAATATAAAAATTATGCTTTTATGAAATGGGATCCCATTTTGAAATAGTATCCTATTTCTTAAAAGCATAAAAAAATATTTTTTTAATGTTTTTTTGAAACGGGATCTCATTTCAAAAAAAAAAAATTAACTATTTTTTTTCTTTTATGATATAGGATCCTATTTTTGGCTTGGGGCCTTGAACTTAAACGGGATATCATTTATTAAAAAATAGGATCCCATTTAATTGAAGTCGATTTTGGGTTTTTTGCTAAGGTGAAAACTTCCACGTTTCATGGACTCATCTTCTTGCATTTACCCAAGGCTAAAATGAGGGCAATATAAAGGGAAATTGCACTAGGTGCAAATTTACACCATTACACTTATAAAACATCAAGCTCCTCCAATGCATCCACCATGTGTATAAGCATGTAACCACACATCCCATACTATGCTTCACATAATCATGCAACAAGAGAGCTCAATGCAAATGACAACCAAGACAAGAAACCATCTAGATAACTAGCCAATCTAACCACTAAACATGTGCTTGATTTTATAGAATAAAACTCACATAAAAAACCAAGTGTCAAGGTAAAGCCATGTGTCTCAAAACCATAAGTACACAAAACCATTGAAACCAAAATTTACTTTTTGGTACTATTTTTTTTTAATATTAAATATTTTTTTAGTTTACAACCCACACAAAATATCTAACCAATATCACATACAACTTTAAAAGTGGACCTAAATAAATATTTAATGTTGTAAAGGCATCTCCTAAGGTGCACCAAAAATAAATATATATTCTTATAATTAAAATAATTATTCTTGTGCAAGGTGTACAACATCGTTTTCCTACCATACTTTTATCTTTTTAAATGTCATTTATATGAGTAAGAGTTGTGAGAACATCAATTTTTACAAATAATTTATTTATTAATAAGTTGGGTCCAAAGTGATGCTACATATGTATTTAGAGAAGACTTCTAGTTGAAAAAATTGTGATCTAGATTTAATGTATCTAGATGAGTCTAGCAAGAATATATGTTTGACCAAAATTAACATTCAACTAAAAAGTACTTAAATTCATTTGTATTGATAAGTTGACCTAAAGTGGAACACAACTTTAATCTTTCACTGACATATAATTATTTATTTTGTGTACTATTATTCAACATGACCCCTTTAAAAAATGAGTGATAAGACACTAACCTATCTTCTTAGACCCAAACAACCCTCATGGTGTAATCACTTTCATCCCTATAATCTCAAAAGATTATTACATATTTTGGTAATGACAATGCCAACTTTGAGTTTATTATATTCTTTAAATAATTAAAATATCATTGTTTCTTAATTCTCTAATTAAGTTACTTGACATTATCTAGTATGACATGTAATGGGGCAGCTACATGCAAAAATGACTTCAATTTTTTTTAAGATATCAGGTTGCTCTTGAAAACTCCATGTTTTAGCACATAAATTTAGATTTGACCATTTCACTATAGCTTCTACCTTTAAACAATCAATTTTGTGACCTAGATAAATTTAATATGTTTTATCAAACTCACATTTATTTTCATTTAATAAAAGTTGGTTTTATTTCATGATTTTGAATGCTCTTTCAAATTTCAAATATGATCCTCATATGATTTACTAAAAATAAAAATACCATTAGGATAAATAATCACACAATAGTTCATCAAATACCTTAATACCTCATTCATGAGACACATAATTTTTTTTTTGTGTTGCATAACCATAATGGTAGCACAAGTCATTCAAACAACCCCTACTTTGTTTTATATGCCTCTTTCCAAAAGTCCTCTTATTTATTTTTCATTTGATGATATTTATATTATAAATCAAACAATTTAAAATACTTTGAATGGTAGAGATCATCGAGCATGTCCTCTATGTAGGGGTAATACATAGAATTTAGAAAAATAATCTTCTTAAATGCCAAAATGTAAGTAAGAAATCTATTTAACTAAATTTCTAGATAAGAACATTGACACAAATTAAGAAAGACAAATAAGTATGATGTTTGATCTTATCTAAGTGTATTTTTCCTAGATAAGTTACCTTTGAACAAGAAAGATAGAATACTACTTGAAATAGATTTTATATTAAATGAAAGGAAATATAAGGGGGTTAGAAATGCCATTCTTGTTTCGATGACCAAAGTGTAGATACTATATTTTGTGACAACAAGGAGGAAAATAGATGAGATAATTTGGCAAGAAATTGACTTTGAGGTGCTACTACAAAATTGGTGGAGACCATCCATTTGCATATCCATCCTTTGTACAAGAAAACTAAAATAGATACATACCACCACTACTTTTATAAAATAGATGAAAGGGAAAAACATAATATACTACAATAGTTAAATTAAATAACTTAAATAAAATAGTTAAAGGATTAATAGAGGTGTTTGAAATATTAATTTGTAAAATAATATTTTTAATTTTGAAAGAATAAATTCAATAAAAAAACCCATGTAGATAGGATGAAATAGGTTGACTTTATAGGATCCTACCAAAGTGGTTATAATCTGACAAATCCTTTCAATATCGAGTATTAGATATGTTTTGAGTGTGTGCTTATTCTCCAGTACATTAGTGTTAGGAAGGAAGTGCATAAGAGAATTTTACAAATCATTTTTTTTTATCTAGAAGGCTTCTAAAAATTTTGTATAGTTCTCAGTGGATGGAAGAATCAAGGAGGTGAAACAATAGGTATTTTCAAAGAAGGGGAAGATTAAATAAGGGTTCATAAAAAAGTGGAAGAAGATAGTTAAATTATAAAGCAAAGTTGAAATAAAGAGAAAAAATTAGTGTTACTCTTGAAAAAAGAATAGGAGAAAAACATAATACTCATATAAATTATTGGAGAAGGAATTGTATTTTGGAACAAAATATGGTTATCACCTCTATAAGAATAGATAGTAATAATAGATAAATTCTTAATAGTTGTGTGAAAATTGAGAGAATAAGAGATTTATAACACATCTGTTGATGTGTTTTTTATGCACTTCTCAACACAGGCAGTGCGTAGGTGCACTACCTCTTGAAAGACAATCTTCCACAATTAGATTGTAGAACACTATCCCAAGGTCTCTAATGTCAGGTCTTGACAAAGCTTGGAATATCTCAGTTGTTTGATGTGATTTTCTGGAATCACAAGGCGGTCTTACGGATGGGTTACAAAGCATGGGAAGTTGGGTCTTGAAATGGAGTTTCTAAGATGGAGAAGTTGTTGTGCGTTTGCTGTAGGTTCAAACAACAGTCTTGAACTCCATTTTTATCATTGGATTTAGCTTTACAATGTGCAATGAACCTTACCATAGGTCAATCATTAAAAAAAAGGAAAAAGGGCAGGGAAGAGAGAAGGTTCCTGGATCTGCAACTAATGGTGAACATTGATAATGGAGTTCTTGCAATGGACAACTTCTTGGAAACAATATTCCACTTAACCAGAAATCTCACAGTCTCATGGAATTTGTGCTATCTTCTAAGGTCTGCAAATATTTCATCTTTCATTCACCATATGCATGCATGAACAAAGATGAAAGTGTGGAGCAGCTTTGAATTTAAGCCCAGACCAACTTTACACAACTATCTACCATCAATAAACAACAAAAAGTATGGACTAAGAAGGCATCTACATTGCAGGAATTTTCACAACCACATAACAACATTCCTAAAATATATCAAAGCGAGAAAATAGTTAACTAGAACAACAGTACAAATCTAATTAAAGCATCTAAAAATGGAGGTTGAATCAAGTAACATGTAAAAAATTCAAAAAATGCACCAAGTCAATGTATTTTCATTATAAATTTCTATAGCATGTCTTTCAACAACTCAAATCTCTTTTGCAAATGAGAGGAGAGCCCTATTTATAGTGCCCAAAAATTCAAATGAATGGCCAAGATTAATTACAAAATAGGGTTTCACCAACCCTCAATACATTGCGATTTAAAAACAACATTTTGTCCTTTTCCCTATTTTGTCATCTAGTGACGACATTGTAGCGTTTTTTCTTTTTGTTGATTGATGTTTATTGTAGCTATTCTTTGGGGAGCTCTTTATCATCAACGGGGCTGTCCTCCTGCTTCTTTGATGTTGTATATTCTATGAACTTCAAGATGACTGGTTGGAGTTTATCCACCTCAATAATCTTGTACCGTAGTGTTTGGTAGCTCCATTCTTTTGCATTATCTTCTAGCTTCTTCTAGTCCTCATCGTACTTTGTACCTTGATCCCTGAACAACTCTGATTGATCGAAGGCATGGGCAGCAAAACTCATGAATTCCACTGTCATTTCGCTAGACATCCCGTCCCCCATCTTCTTCTGGAAGTAAGGTTTTACCTTCTCCGGATCCATCTGTACTATGGGCATATCGTACTCTGTCATTAGCTTGAGGTATCAGGCACATTCTGCTCTGATTTCTTTGATCCATTCGATATCCGAATCCACTTTGTTCATTATTTGTTCCAACCTTTCCTTCTGGTTGTCAAAGTCTTGCCGCCACACATCCATCAACCAATGATTGTCCCTGCTGAATGCAATCTCCTTTTCCCATGTGGCTTTTGGTAATTGAAGGATAGCCTCGATCTTTGGAAAGGTGGAATCGTATGTTGCAGGGAAGTCAGTGCAAAGCTTCCTCGTGCCTTCCAAAGATTGTTGTAGATCCAAGAACTTGTTGGCTGTCCGAACAGCCTGGCTAATTCCCATGTTCCTGACATACAGGACCTGTTGGAACTAGCTCTCCGTAGTCCTTTCCAAGTTCTTCCTTCTTTCCATCTTATCAATATGTTCTTTGGACAACAGTTGAGGCAGAACCGTGGACGTGGTAGGTAGGTCATCAACCGAGGACCACTGCTGGATGTAATCCGTCAATGCAACCACCTGTGCCTTAAGCTCATCCTTTGAGACCTTATCTTGCTTTATCAAGTGTACCACCGTGGCAACTGACTCCTCAAGGTGTCCAACCTTTTTCTCCCTGGTAGTGATTCCCAGATCCACGGTGGAGATGTTGTAGGTTATTCCCTCCTGGAACATTACCGGCTTTGC
Organism: Sequoia sempervirens; assembly: GCA_007258455.2. Taxonomy (NCBI): domain Eukaryota; kingdom Viridiplantae; phylum Streptophyta; class Pinopsida; order Cupressales; family Cupressaceae; genus Sequoia; species Sequoia sempervirens. The sequence continues at coordinate 72,982 of VDFB02329291.1, read as the reverse complement.
TATTTGTACAACCCGAGACCCAGAAGCATCCATTGTTACCTTGGATCTAATCTTCGGCTTCTTCTCTTTTCTAGTTGTAATTTGCGCTCTAGCCAAGATAGCTTCCAGCCTCACCCTTGGGTCCTTTAGCGTAGGGGTTTTCTTTTCGAGTTGTCCCTTAAGCCACTCAGGCATAGCAACCTTCTCCTTTGGTGATTCATGATCACCTTTGCCTTCCTTGGTTGAGACTTCAATTTCCCCACCCTTGGGGGGATCTTTTTCCCTTTTAGCAGCATCTACTTCTTCATCACCGGAGTCCTGGACAAACACGAGGTGCTTGATAGGAAGTTTGGTAGATAATAGCTGGTTGGGACTTTCTTCTATCTCCATCTCTTTGGTTTGCTCGTCTTCGGGTTTGTGTTCCTTGGGTTGCTCAATTTTGATGCTCTTGACAATTGGAGCCTCGCCCTCCGGTTCAGCTTTCCCCAGACTGTCTTCTTGTTGCTGTCCTTCTTCTTCAAGGGGCAACATTTCTGCCTCTTTTCCAGTATCTTTTGGGTGGCGGGCCATTTCTTCCTCAAGGTCGTCATCAAAAGCCTACACGATGACCTTGCCACCACCATCCTCCTCCTCGTCCCTGCTCTCTGAGGAGCCAGTTCCTTCCTCCTTGTAGGCAACCGTGTCGATTGTCCGATGCTCATACTCTGGGTGCTTGTGGTACTCATCAGCCTCCTCCTCAAATGGCTTCAAGGCCTCATGTTCTCATTTCTCCCATTCCTTAGAGATTAACATGGTGGCCTCCATAGTGGGTGGCCCTGTCGGAGGCTGTGAAGGTTTGGCAGTAGCAAGGACCTACGCGAGGGCTGCTTGAAGAGTGGGATCCATAAGGATCTGGGAGAGCTCGGAGGGGATATTTTGCATATGCTTGGAGAAGGCCTCAAACAAAGTAGATGTGGGTATAGGTGTCGTCACCGCAGCTAAAGGGAGCGATGTGGTGGGTGACATAGCAGCAGAGGAAGGGGGAGTAGTTATGGAAGAGGAAGAGTCAATTACTATCATGGACTCAGTCGGAGGTGAAGGGGCGAGATGGACAGAGATGTCCACTACCGGTGGGGATGTGGTGATCATGGCCAGAGAAGTAGGTGGCACGACAGTCGGGGCAGGGAGAGCCAAGAGGGGTTCTAATTGATCAATACCCTTCACTTCTTCCTCTTGGATTAAGGGTTGCTCCGTCGTACCCCCTATTTGCTTGAGTCTTTTGGAGGGTGAGCCCCCTATTTCTTTTCTTGTATAAACCTTGGGGTCAGGAGATTGTCCTGTTTTCGTCTCCTTCCTCTTCATAGACCTGGTGAGTGGAGGAGACTTGGACATCCCACTGGTTGAAGTGGTGGCAGCGGCATCCTCCGTGGCACTTGGCTCACTTTTGAGCCCTTCATAAGTCAAAATTACCTCCTGCTGTTTCAGTCGGACCACTTGTCTATCAACCCATTCCTTAGTACGGGCCAAGATTGGCTTAGTTATAATGTCGAGGTAATTAACCTCCTACTCATCTCAATCAATTGTTGGTAGTGGAAAATTGGCAACCGTAGGGTACCTAGGGTCCATTATGGTGCTCTCGTCTTCTTCGACTTGGTCTGGTATGGGAATGGCTGCACCTTCCTTACAAAATGTGCAGTCATCCGCATATAGTTCCTTGCTCGTACCTCTTTATCATCTTGACAATCCCCCCAAAAGTCTTCAATGTGCAGATGAGCGAACCCTGGTCCTAGTGCCTTCCTTATGTGCCCATATGGGTCCATTCTCAGGCAAGTAGTGTGCAGGTGAAAATGGTAATCCTTTAGTTCTATCTCAGAGTTACCAACGCACTAGGAAGTTTGTAGTTTATACATGCCCTGGCCAAGAGTCATGGGATAAGAGATCCCTGCTATGTGTTTGTTGCTGAAGATCACTTGTATGTGTTGGAGCTGCCAAGAAAGCTCCAATAAAATGATTCGGTCGTTGGGGTACCGAGGCAACTTTTTTGGCCTCTCAGTGAAGCCTTGGGAATGGATGTATGTGAACTTTGGGTATTGGATGAAGAAGAAGGCATATTGCTTTCAATCCGCTAAGGAGTAGACGAGGTATGAAGTCATATAGAATTTGGATCTTTTCTTCACGTTAAGGAACTGCTCATGAAAGTAGTCGCTTATTATACCTCCCCAATAGAATGAGGTTTTTGTGGTAACATCTTCATTCCCCCAAAGGATCTGCTCAACAAAGTACACCATCCACCCCTGAAAGGAGGCCGCAGTAGGGAGGCCCATAACCCTACTTAGCATTGTGACCAAATCGTGGTAGTCTTCATAGAAATCGCTACGGAAGAGTTCGTTAGGAACCTTCACGGCGCTGCCCCGTTTTTCCTTGAGCCAATGATGATTTATTAACTTCCTGTAGCCTGTAGGGTTACCATCCCATGCCACCTAGCACTCCTCAATGGTAGGTGTTTCCATTTCGACGAAGGTGGGAATATGAAAGTTCTCTATGATCCCTTCAGCCGACATATCGGCGAGAATGTTGCCATCCTTGTCCACAATTGTTCTTGTATCTTGTTGATATGCTTGCCGATAGGCCATGACGAGCTCGGGGGCTAGAAGAGATGGAGGAAAATCGACTTCCTTTGCTATTCCACTTTGTCGGATAAGCCTTGCATTTTTGGTCTTTGGGTTGACCCTGACCCTTTGCTTGAACTCGTCAATATTGACGTGACCTATGTTGGTGTCGGTGATTTCTTTCTAGTCCGTGGTAACCTTTGAATGCAAGGGTTCACCCTGGAACTGGTATTTCATTTGGTCATTGTCCTCTTTCCCTCGAAGAATCTTGCCCGACTTCTTTCCTTTGTCCTTTTCTAGAGCTGCCCCCGAAGGTCCTACACCTGATTCCATATATTCTGCAAGCAAAGGCATAGTCAGTGCAACTGATCACAAAAGCATTCATGTTAGTTGAAATCCAATGGAATCAACAAATTATCGTTAAGAAGAAGATACTTCTATCTCCCGACGATATTAGTCTTTTGATTGAGGGCTTTGGGACAGTTCGGGCCCAGAGGACGGGACTTCCCTGGCAGGAATGTTGTTTTAGAAAGGAAAACGGGGTGGAACGATCTGGGAGATTCTTTTCGATCGAATTTCGTTAATTGAAAAGGTTCGTAATGAAGAGGACCAAAATTAAGCATGTGGGTCAAAATCAGATTTGAAATTGGGCTCATTTGGATCGATTTAGGAGCATCCAGAGGTATAAGGCCGGAAAGCCGTCCGGAGATGGCTGTTTGAAATGCCCGATTAGAAACAGAGTTTCGAAGAAAAAACTTCGGTGTCTGGGGCCCGGAGGGTCCAAGGGCAGTCGCTTGGTTTCAGTTTCACAGTTTGAAGTGTTCGGTCCCAAGCGAGTGGGATGTCGTCATGCCTTCGCCGTCTGGGATGGCGATTGTCGGGCGGAAGTCCAGAGACGTCGGCCCGGCGGGCCAGACCCGAAAGAAGAAAAAGCCGTCAATCCATTTTCAGCTTTGAACCGGGCAGATGGAATTCTATTGCAAATACCCAATCGGTGAGACATCAATCATCGGGGTGAAGTCATGGAAAATGCTTCATGTCTCACCAACCTATGACAGGGAGAAGGAAAATTGGCAGATGGCTTCTTCTTCGGTGTGAGGTCTCGTTGACCTCCTCAGGTCTTTCCGATCACCGCGAAACAAACACGCATGTTGGCAAGAGATTTTGTGGTGGCGAGAGGTCTTGGCAAGATCCTTGGGTCTTGTCGACCAGCGATAAGGAAAAAAGCACATCGGTGAGACCTCCTTCATCGATGTAATGTCTCAGCGAATCCGCAATGTCTCACTGACCACCAAAGGGAGGACTAGATCCAGCATCAGCGTTGGACGTTGTATTTTGATTTTGAGACTCACAGTGATCAGGAAGGCGAAGCCCGAAGCTCAGGAAGGCAGGCAAGATGTTCTTTCTTTCAACGGTGGAGATGAGACAGAGTCCCGGATGGCGGAGCTTGGCGCAGTCGAGGATGTTTGGAGTTCATGCCGGATTCCGAGCGGCGCGTGGAAGCCCGGGGCCCGGGAGGCGGAAGGCAGTCGATGATTGGCCGCTTTGAAATCTGCCATGTATATGGATGGCTGAGGAGAGGTCGGGGCCCAGAGGGTGGAGTTCCGCTAGAAGTTCAAAGTTAGGTGTGGCAGAATCCAAACGGAGTTCCAAAGGATGGGACCTGGCAACTCAGAGGGTGCTTGGTAAATATCAAATGCAGACGGCAAAGGGCGAGGCAGGCCCCAGAGCTTGGATAGATGGGGCAACATCTCCATTTGATGCACCGACAACTTTGCGGACTTCCGGACATGGAAGTCCGGAGGCACGGGCTCGAAGATCCAAAACGTCAGCTAGATTTATGTTCAAGTTCCAGTTTCGTCAGCGGGGGAAGGACGAAGGTCCAAAGATCCGGGCCTAAGGGGTCAAACTGCCATTTTGGAAAAAAAGTTCATAGTTTTCAGTTTTGGACCGCCAAGAGAGAACCCGGGCCCGAAGGGCATGAACACCCCTGTGCGAAGAATAGTCGCACTGAAGTGAAGCCCCGAATTGATCATGAGGGTACTTCTGAGGGTTTTCTGAAGTTTTTAAGACATGGGTTTTGTGCGTTATATCATATTTCATCATTCATGTCCTTTTGATCGTTATTTGTTCATTTTAAGCCTTAGAAATCATGAAAACATTTTTTAGGAGGGTGAACGGAAAACCTACCTTGAACACTCGATGCGGGGAGGTGTGAAATCTACTCACGATCGGCAAGGTGACGGCAATGGGTGGGAGCGTGAAGGTCTGACAGACGGTGGGCTCCTATGGCAAGCTCTCTGATCACCTTCTGCAACACTGACAAGTGAGAATGATAGGTTTGGGCAAGATATTTATACCCCCACCGCCATTAATGGCCTCATTAACTGCAAGTACGGTAGACATTTGGGTTGGTGGGTTCAAATTCATGGACGGCAATGGGAGACCCGGGGTCCGGAGGCCGGGAGGGCGCAGGGTGGCGGGTGTTTGGAAATTTCAGCTCGAGGGTTGTCGGCGGCAAAAAAGGAAGTTGGGGCCCGAAGGGTGGAGTTCCGCCAGAGGTTCGCCGTTTGGAATGGCAAAACCTTCACAGAATTCCGGACGCGGAAGTCTGGAGGCTCGGGTCCGAAACGCTCGAAGGCAGCCAAGATCTTCTTGTAAATTTTTCGGACGGTGATCACGGAGCCGGGACCTGGGGTCTGGGAAGGAGAAACCCATCCGGCGTCAGGAACGGTGGACACAACAGGGAAACCTGACTAGGGAAACCAGAAGGGGCAGGCCCGGCCGAGTCCAAGGCCGCTAGCAGACGCAAACTGCCAGATAGACTCCGCATGGCACCAAAACTTGACAAAACGAACCTAGGGGAAGTACGATCACCTTATGATGAAACTTTGGAGGCACGCTAACCATCCGGGGCACAAAAAATGGGGCATGCAAAATGAGGCAACGACAAAAAAAAATGAGCTGGCAAGGCGAAGGAAAAGAGGGTCCCCGTTCTGAACGATGCATGTGTGCTGAGGGCACAACAAATGGCGACTCCGCTGGGGAAACACTCTTGAGCGTTCTAAGGATAAATATTCAATCAGGACCCAAAATCTCTGGTTGCGCAGACCAGGAGTGGCTTCCAAAGGTGAATCTGGGAGAACGGGATCCTTAATTGGGTTAGTCTACAGGACATCTCAGATGTGTGTGTAGTGAATTCATTCCGTTCTGTGGGGCGGTGACTAGGGGTTGCTAATCCAAACAAGCAAGTTACTTAAATCGTCTAACACCAAAAGTAACCTGGACATTGCTCTGCTGCCAGTTAGGCGTCCATAACCCCAACAGAGTTGTTGCTGCAATCCCACGGATATTTCTCTACTGTCGATCGGGCATCCATAGCCCCGATAGAGTTACCCGCACACCCATACGGTCACTTATTTTCAGAATTCCTTTCTTTTTCATTTTGATATTTCTTTCAATGTGCATTTTCTCATTTATCTTTTACTCGACCAGGTAAGCACTAAAGCCTACAATGAGTTTGGGACGACAGTGGTCACTGGAGCAGACTTAAGATTTTTCACTCACTAGGATGTCATAGCAACCACGGTACAGTCCTTTAGAAATGATTATTATATGTCTTGTGCAAGATCCGAGATGTGTGTAAATAGATCCAACCAAGGGTCAAGTTCTAAAGCAGAGTTCAAGCAAGGAAATCATTCATGGGTAGCCTTCAGAGAACGATGGTCGAGAGTGAATGTTTAGCTGAAGAACACCAAGGACGGACAACAAAGTGAACCATTCGTCAAGTGAGCACGACCACCGCTAGGGGGCAGGAACCTTTTTCGGAACAAAACTGCCGAGAGGGAGAAAAATAAAAGAGTGACGCAAAACAGAAAGACACAAGCAAACCAAAAGAGGAACCTACCCTAACCTATATACAAACATTTACAAAGAAGAGCTCTAACAAGCTCAAGCCTGGAAGTAATGCTTCAGTTGTTGCCCGTTGACCGGAAACGAGACGTTCTCACCAGTTAAGGTTTTTAGGCGGAAGGCATTGTCTCCCAAAATCTCAGCTATTTGAAAGGGGCCAAGCCAAAGCTTGTCGAATTTGTTGTGTCCCCCTTTCTTTTCATGGGCCTTGTCCCAATACAGGACCAAATCTGCAATTCTAAAGGCTTTGATTTTGGCTCGACGGTTGAACCATCTCTTAACCATGCCCTGATGTTTGGAAAAAATTTCTATTGCACGGTCTCAGAGTTCCTCTAAATACAAGAGCTCAGCTAACCGAGCTTCCTTACGATCCCCCCCTCATAAAAGTTGTTGATAAACTGTAAAGTGGGAATCTTCAGATGGATAGGAAATATGGGCTCTAGGCCATAAACAAGGTGGAATGGGGAATCTCCAAGGGTAACCTTGTGGCGAGTGCGGTCTGCCCAAAGGGAGAAATGGAGCTGGGTATGCTAGTCCTTGGGATTCCTATCTAGCAATTTCTTGATCACAGTAATCAGGTTTTTATTGGTGGACTCAGCGAGGCCATTGCCTTGGGGGTAGTAATTGGATGAAAACTTAAGGGCGATCCCGTAGTCGAACACCAAACTAGCAAATTTCAATGACACAAAAGCAGGTCCATTGTCACACACCAAAGCACAAGGACAACCAAAGTGATTTAAAATAAAACTTTCCAAAAAATTGGTAACTACTTCAGCTGTGCATTGTTTGCATACAATTTCTTTTTTCCATCTAGTGTTGTAATCAGTAGAAGTAAGAATGTACCTGTGTCTAGTGAATGATGGAGGGCTTACTAAACTGATGAAGATGAGACCCCATTGTGCGAATGACCTTACCTCCAGCATGGGCTGCAATGGAGCAGCAACATTCTTCTCCCTGGTGGCGACTGTCTGGCATGTGTGACATGAGTGAACATGACAATGGGAATCTTTGAAGACAGTTGGCCAATAATATCCCGCTCTCAATAACTGGTGTGCCATAGAAGGACCAGATCCGTGGCCAGTGCCAAATTTGTCATGAAACTCTTTTAAGACCCGGTCTGCTTCTTCCTTGCCCAGGCACCTTAAGTAGATGCCTTCATGATTCTTCTTGTAGAGAATGGACCATTGTAGCATGTAACCATTGTTTTTCAATCTAAAAGCACACTTTTGGACTCCTTTCAGGTGAGACAGACACTTGTGGTTTAGCAAATAGTAGACGACATTCTCGTACCACTCTCCTGGGGAAACGTCTTCGAGTTGGTACTGTTGCACAATGAGTTCGGGTCTAGCCTCCACCGCTGCTTCAACAATCGTATGGGCAAGAGCTTGTCCTCTCACTAGCTTCATAGGTTGGATCTCCATGTCATATTCCTGGAGCAAGGTGACCCATTTTTCTCTTCGTTCTCCCAATTCATTTTGCATGAGCAGTGTTTTCACTGCTGGGTCTAGGACAATGGCAACCACTTTATTGTGTAGGATATAATGCCTAAATTTCTTTACCCCTTTGACGAGAGCATACGCCTACTTTTCTACGTTGTGGTATCGCAACTCCGCATCCTTCAGGGGGGCACTCATGAAGGTGATAGGGTGCTCATTTCCTTCGTCTTTCTGAGTCAAGATGCTAGCACAAGAATGTTCTGAAGTGAATGAGTAGATGTAGAAAGGCTTTAAATAATTCGGGCTCACTAACATAGGTGCCTCAGTAATGGCTCGTTTAATTTCTTCGAAGGCTTGTTTGGCTTCGGAAGTCCATTCGACTTTGGCATCCTATTTCAACATAGCATTGAGGGGTTTAACAATCTTTGCGAGACCCGTGATGAATTTCCTAACGAAGTTGATCTTCCCAAAGAAGGATTTTAATTCCTTCTTGCTGCCTGGGGGCGGTATTTTCAGTAAGGACTCGATACGTTCAGGGTCTATAGAGATTCCCTATTCTGAAATGATGTGCCTGAGCAATCTACCTTCAGTTACACCGAAAATGCACTTCTTGGGGTTAAGGGAGACTCCAAACTCCCGGCATCTCTGAAACACCTTGCATAGGTCAAAAACGTAATCACCTCACCTTTTAGAAAACATAGTTAAATCATCCATGTAGATGATTATGCACTTGCCGATCAGATCCTTGAAGGCGATGTCCATGGCGCGTTAGAAGGTGGTGCCTGTGTTGATGATCCCAAACGACATCCTCCGATAAGCAAAGGTTCCCCACTTAGTGGTGAACGCTGTTTTATGACAATCTTCATACTATACCATTACTTGGTTGTACTCGGAGTACCCATCAAGGAAAGACATCATTTGGGACTCGTTGACGATCTGTAGCACCTCGTCCAATGAAGGTACTGGATAGTTTTCTTTCTTAGAAGCTCGGTTCAAATTGCGGAAGTCTACATACAATCTAATTTCTCCATTCTTTTTCCTGACCAGAACTAGGTTTGCGACCCACGTAGAGTGCCTGATCGGAAAAATAATCCTTGTCGAAAGCAACTTCTGCACCTCTTTGTAAATGACGGGTTCCAACAAGGCATTAATCAGACGCTGCCGCTGATGGAATGGTATCACTTCTGTCTTGAGAGGGATGGTGTGCGTGATGATAGAAGTGTCATAAGTCTTTAAATCCTCATAGCTCATGCCACTACGTCAGGATATTTTTGCAAAGCACCAATGATTCCCTCCTTTTTTTCAAGCGTGCATACTTTGCCAATAAAAACATTCTTGATCTCCCCGATTGTCCTGAGGTTGTGGGCCTCACAATGGTTGCTTATGGCCTCCTTCTTTGTTTGCTGATTCTGGTCTCTAATATGATCCAAGTCAAATATACATTCCAACTGAACCATGCCTATGGGAATCGTGTTAGTTTTGAGGTTAATAACCCCCTCTATATCCAACTCGGCTTCTCGCAGATCGGCTTCATCAATTATTTGGGCTGCGAAGACATCAAAACTCGTGATGAATTCGAGAATATGCTTGTCATCATTGAAGACCTGAAAATGAGTGACATTATCTGGGACAGATGACGTAGATGTCAACTCAACGGTAAATTTCTTAAGCCCGGACAAAGAGAGGGGTTGCAAAGTGTTGGCTGCTTGAGCCAAGGCATCAACTATATGATTCTGAGCATGAGGGATCAATTGTATATTGAATGCATCTAAACCCTCTAAGAGATCCCAAATGCTATGCCTATAGTTTGCAAGCCTCCTATCATGGCAGGAGTACAACTTCCTAACTTGTTTAACTACGAGCTCAGAATCCCTAAAAACTTGCAGCATTTTGACATTTTTCTTCAAGGCCATGAGAAGGCCGTGAACCAAAGCTTCATACTCTACTACATTATTGGTGTAATAAAGTTGCAATTTGTGGGCAGCAAGAAAGGTCTTACCCGTTGGGCTGATGAGTTCAAACCCGGCACCGACTCCTTGTTTTGACTTGGACCCATCAAATCAGAGTGTCCAAAGTTTGGAAAGTTCTTTGACTTCGGGTTCGACTAAGTTCTCGCCTCTCCTTGATTGGGCGGTTGCCTCCGTAATCTTAGGGGAATCTTCTCACCCAGTGTGTTGAACAAAGGGTGGTTCCGTCAGTACCTCCTTTGGTGTTTCTTTTTGGAGGGCGGCTGATTTCTTAACATGGTCCACTGCTGTTTGACATAAGCAGCAGTCAAATTCAGAGTGGGTAGCATTGTGAATCCTATACCAATTCGACAATAAGAGATCCTGGAAATTCATTTGGGCCCCTAGGCTGAGCTGATCCCTTGCACACTTTTCTATAAACTCCTGGAAACCACTGAGTAGTCCCTAGTTGTCATTTTCATCGTATTTGTCATCTGCTTCTACCAACATCTCCGCACTCAGAGGCATTTGAATACAATCAGTCGAAGGACTGCATAACACTAAGAGAACTTCAGCGGCGCATTCTTCCTGAGGCTCAACCTCATTTTGGTAGGCAAAGGGATAGTAATTTCCCAGCTCTGTCTCAACAAAAAGCACTTCGTTGAGATTGTTGTATTCTATGATCATATATTTTATACGGGGTTCACGGTCAATACGGATTTAGTTTGGTAGCCCCTTCCACGGCAACCACATATGAGAAAGGTCTGTGGCGGTATATCCATTCAGTGCCTTGGTGAATTCCCTTCCCAAGATAATTCCATATTCATCGGGAATGTTCACCACTTGAATATCAATGACTTGTTGTATCCTTGGGTCTATAGCAATTTGCATCGGAATCTGATTTATTTCCCCCACGATGTTGATCTATGTTTTTTCTAGCTGAGTCACTTTTCTTCTTGAAGGCGTGGGAGTGATGCCAAGAGCCTTGCATATTGCTAAGGGCATGACATTGGCAGATGCTCCTGAATTGAGTAGGCAGTTATGCAGGTTCTTCCCAAAGATCCTAATGGTGGTAAGGAAAGGAGGAGTTTCCAATCTTCCTTGGAAGATGCCCATAGGCATATCCATGTGAGCGACTTGACCTTTGTTCTTATCACTGCCTTTATCCCTAGTCTGCCTAAACAGCTGGTCCTTGGAAATCTGCTTATTACTTTGCTCTGGTTCCTTTTCCATTTGTTTACTTGCAGATTGGTTTACGGGAACATCCTTCCTTTTCCCGGTATTATCCTGTATCTCTGGTTCTTTCCTATGCTCTTCAAAGTTAACTCTCTTAGCTGATGTTTCCTGCGTTGCACTAGAGGATGGGGTCCCATTGAGGACCTTAAAAAAGGCGTGCCTTATGGTAAGGACTCTGAGTAGTTCAAAGGCATACAAACTGATTTTCACCCTTTTGAACTCTTCTGCCACGTATTCACCCATTTGCTCAATTTTTGAACTAAAAGCTTGACCTATTACAGAGCTAGGAGGTTGGACTTTCATTTGACTAGGCTGATTTTGGGATTGGCCTTGAGGCTGATTTTGTGACTGGTTTTGAGACCCATTCTTGTTGAGGTATTGGGTAGGTATATGGGGGAGTCCAGGGTTGTTGCTGGCATTAGGATCAGGCGGGGTGGCAAATTTTTTTGGTGGAGTAGAGGTCATAAAGGGTCTACCCGCCTGCCTGTTTCTAAGGAAGTAGGGAGTTGATCTTTGATGAAACATGTGGACCTCATCTATGTAAGGTTCTTCTTCGTCTGGTGGACCATTGTCTACATAATCAAAAAGTTGAGCTAAATTTTGTTCATTACTTACCTCTTGCACTTCTTCACCCTCAACAGGAGTAGGCTCGACTTCGGGCTCGTTGCGATCACCCCGTGGAAACGACACTTGGTTAACCACGAGGCAAGAGGAATCATACGACTCGGATGGGACGATGTCCCTGCAGCCGACACTATCAACTGCATTTATTACTTCTACTTGGAATATTTCAGCAGCCGTCTGAAATTCAAGGCAATCCAACTCGGAGTGTCGGCTGGTTTTGTGAATCCGGCACCATCCGGACAAGGCGGCCTCAACAAGGTATACTCCACTAGTTGTCTTTTTGTTGTTGGACGGCTGGTCAAAAGGGGTAGGAACACCTCCATTGTTGGGCCTAGTATTCCACATGCGATTCTACCTTTGAGAAGGTCTTCTTTCAAAATTTTGATTAACATTTTGTCCCCTATCATAATTATGTCTGGAGGAAGTGCTTGCCTCTCGGTTATCCCTACTGTCCCTATTGTCTTGGTTATCCTGATTAGGATTGGCCTGGAGGTTACGTTGGGACATCTGTAACTGATTATTCTAATTCCTTAAATGTGTCATCTCTGTGGACATTTTCTTTATCATCTCGGCCAACTCCTCTAACTTATCTTTCTCAGTCGTGTTGCCCGGCTGCGGCGCTGGATTTTGGAGAAAAATAGGTGGAGCTGTTAGCTGGTTTTGATGTGCTGGAGGAAATTCTGACCCTAGTAGGTATAATGGTGCCTGGGGCTGCTATGAATATACTTGCTGTTGTGGGGCAGCCTGAGAGTAGTTGTGTTATGGTTGAGGCTGCAAATATGAAGGCGCGGGAGGCGCATAATTTAGTGGCTACCCCGGGTGTGGGACGATGGAAAACTGGGGTATCTGGTTCATGAGAGGGGTCTGATGAGTGAATGTTTGATTAAGCCCTTGAATCTACATCGGATGAGCTACTGGCCCCAAAGAAGGCAGCGGGCCGAAGATATTCTGCCCCAAATTTGCACTGGCGATAACAACCTCCGTATAGGCGGTCACTAGCGTGGTGAGTGGTGGGCGCATCCTTTTCACCAATGCTGATGTGAAGTTTTCCAATGCTGCATAGTAGACCGGGAGGGCTGTAACATCATTATGGAGGTATGGGTCCTGGAGCCTTATGAAGGCTCGATGAAAATGATCATTGAAGGAGCCAATAGGCTCATTTATTTCCCTTCGGGTAGACATAAACTACTGGTAAAGTTCTGAAGGACTGATGGGAATCTTGTATTTCTGCAGGAAGGCATTTTTCATTAGGTTTCATGAGATAACGGATCCCCTTAGCAGATTGATGTACCAATAGAAGGCTTCTTCTCCCAACGAATGCGGAAAAAGGCGACATGCAACATCCTCATGGTCGACTTGCATTTTGGTAATTGTTGTCTCGAATATTTTGATATGTTCTTCAGTTGTTCTTTGTGGGTCACGAGGATAGAACTTCGAACAAAAGCCTTCCAAATTCTTGGGCATATCATGGTACTCGGCGAAATGTATCGGTGAAGGGTTATGTGCCAACCAAGCCATGGCGGGAGGCGGAGGCAGTATCTGCTATTGAAAAATAGTAAGTTGGATTTGCGCCTGCGCTAGAACAACAATTTGGGACTGCACCTGAGCCGCAATTGTTTGGACTGTGCCTTGGGTTGGAAGGGCCAAGAGAGAAGCAATCCCCTGGCTGCCGGAGATGGGATGTGAAAATGCAATTTCGGATAGTCAGATGGAAGACAAAGGCCAGCTGAATGAAGGTGAGGGTGAAATGGAAGTGGATGGAATGGAGGAAGAGGAAGAAGCAATGCTACCTCCCTTAACTCGTTTTTCCCTTGTAGGAGACTGCAATTCTTCAAATTCTCCCTTATTTGGTGTTGACCGTAGAACTCTTTGAAATATTTCTAGGGAGAATGATCCGATTCGATCCAGCTTCACTTTTAACCCTTAGCTTTGTATTCCCAATGTTCCGCCCTCCTTCTAGCGCCAGTACTGTTGATGTGTTTTTTATGCACTTCTCAACACAGGCAGTGCATAGGTGCACTACCTCTCTTGAAAGACAATCTACCACAATCAGATTGTAGAACACTATCCCAAGGTCTCTAATGTCAGGTCTTGACAAAGCTTGGAATATCTCAGCTATTTGATGTGATTTTTTGGAATCACAAGGCGGTCTTACGGATGGGTTACAAAGCATGGGAAGTTGGGTCTTGAAATGGAGTTCCTAAGATGGAGAAGTTGTGCGTTTGCTTTAGGTTCAAACAACAGTCTTGAACTCCATTTTTATCATTGGATTTAGCTTTACAATTTGCAATGAACTTTAGCATAGGTCACTCATTAAAAAAAAGGAAAAAGGGCAGGAAAGAGATAAGGTTCCTGGATCCGCAACTAATGGTGAATAGTGATAATGGAGTTCCTGCAATGGATAGCTTCCTGGAAACAATATTCCACTTAACCAGAAATCTCACAGTCTCATGGAATTTGTGCTATCTTCTAAGGTCTGCAAATATTTCATCTTTCATTCACCATATGCATGCATGAACAAAGATGAAAGTGTGGAGCAGCTTTGAATTTAAGCCTAGACTAACTTTACACAGCTATCTACCATCAGTAAACAGCAAAAAGTATGGACTAAGAAGGCATCTACACTGCAGGAATTTTCACAACCACAGAACAACATTCCTAAAATATATCAAAGTGAGAAAAAATTTAACTAGAATAGTAGTACAAATCTAATTAAAGCATCTAAAAATGGAGGTTGAATCAAGTAACATGTAATAAATTCAGAAAATGCACCAAGTCAATGTATTTTCATTATAAATTTTTGTAGCATGTCTTTACAACAACTCAACTCTCTTTTGCAAATGAGAGGAAAGCCCTATTTATAGTGCCCAAAAACTCAAATGAATGGCCAAGATTAATTCTCATTGTGTGGCCAAGATTCATTACAAAATAGGGTTTCACTAACCCTCAATATATTGCGATTTAAAAACAACATTTTGTCATTTTCCCTATTTTGTCATCTAGTGATGACACTATAGCGTTTTGTCTTTTTGCTGATTGTTGTTTACTGTAGCTATTCTTTGGGGAGCTCTTTATCATCAACGGGGTTGTCCTCCTGCTTCTTTGATGCTGTGTATTCTATTAACTTCAAGATGACTGGCTGAAGTTTATCCACCTCAATAATCTCATACCGCAGCGTTTGGTAGCTTCATTCTTTTGCATTATCTTCTAGCTTCTTCCAGTCCTCATTGTACTTTGTACCTTGATCCCTGAATAGCTCTGATTGATCGAAGGCACGGGCAGCAAAACTCATGAATTCCACTATCATTTCGCTAGACATCTCGTCCCCCATCTTCTTCTGGAAGCAAGGTTTTACCTTCTCCGGATCCATCTATACTGCGGGCATGTCGTACTCTGTCATTAGCTTGAGGTATCGGGCACATTCCGCTCTGATTTCTTTGATCCATTCGATATCCAGATCCACTTTGTTCATTATTTTTTCCAACCTTTCCTTCCGGTTGTCAAAGTCTCGCCGCCACACATCCATCAACCAATGATCGTCCCTGCTGAACACAAGCTCCTTTTCCCATTTGGCTTTTGGAAACTGAAGGATAGCCTCGATTTTTGGAAAGGTGGAGTCATATGTTGCAGGGAAGTTGGTGCAAAGCTTCCTTATGCCTTCCAAAGATGCTACAGATCCAAGAACTTGTTGGCTGTCCGAACAGCCTGGCTAATTCCCATGTTCCCGACATACAAGACCTGTCGGAACCAGCTCTCTGTAGTCCCTTCCAAGTTCTTCATTCTTTCCATCTTATCAATCTGTTCTTTGAACAACAGTTGAGGCAGAGCTGTGGACATGGTAGGAAGGTCATCAACCGAGGACCACTGCTGGATGTAATCTGTCAAAGCAGCCACCTGTGCCTTAAGCTCATCCTTTGAGACCTTATCCTGCTTTATCAGGTGTACCACCGTGGCAACTGACTCCTCAAGGTGTCCAACCTTTTGCTCCCTAGTAGCGATTCCCAGATCCACGGTGGAGATGTTGTAGGTTATTCCCTCCTGGACCATTACCGGCATTGCTATTTGTACATCCCGAGACCCAGAAGCATCCATTGTTATCCTGGATCTAATCTTCGGCTTCTTCTCTTTTCTAGTTGTAATTTGTGCTCTAGCCAAGATAGCTTCCAGCCTCGCCCTTGGGTCCTTTAGCGTAGGGGTTTTCTTTTCGATTTGTCCCTTAAGCCACTTAGGCATAGCAGCCTTCTCCTTTGGTGATTCATGATCACCTTTGCCTTCCTTGGTTGAGACTTCAATTTCCCCACCCTTGGGGGGCTTTTTTTTCCCTTTTAGCAGCATCTACTTCTTCGTCATCGGAGTCCTGGATGAATACGAGGTGCTTGATAGGAAGTTTGTTAGATAATAACTGGTGGGGACTTTCTTCTTTCTCCATCTCTTTGGTTTGCTCATCTTCAAGTTTGTGTTTCTTGGGTTGCTCAATTTCGATGTTGTTGATAGCTAGAGCCTTGCCCTCTGGTTCAGCTTTCCCCGGACTATCTTCTTGTTGCTGTCCTTCTTCTTCAAGGGGTGACATTTCTGCCTCTTTTCCATTATCCTTCAGGTGGCGGGCCATTTCTTCCTCAAGGTCGTCATCAAAATCCTGCACGATGACCTTGCCACCACCATTCTCCTCCTCGTCCCTGCTCTTTGAGGATCCAGTTCCTTCCTCCTTGTAGGCAAGCCTGTCGATCGTCCGATGCTCATACTCTGGGTGCTCGTGGTACTCATCAGCCTCCTCCTCAAATGGCTTTCAGGCCTCATGTTCTCATTTCTCCTAGTCTTCAGAGATTAACATGGTGGCCTCCATAGCGGGCGGCCCTATCGGAGGCTGTGAAGGTTTGGCAGTAGCAAGGACTTGTGTGAGGGCTGCTTGAAGAGTGGGATCCATAAGGATCTGGGAGAGCTCAGAGGGGATATTTTGCATATGCTTGGAGAAGGCCTTAGGAAAAGTGGATGCGGGTATAGGTGCCATCACCGTAGCTAAAGGGAGTGACGTGGTGGGTGACATAGCAGCAGAGGAAGGGGGAGTAGTTATGGCAGAGGAAGAGTCAATTACTATCACGGACTCAACTAGAGGTGAAGGGGAGAGATGGATAGAGATGTCCACTGCCGGTGGGGATGTGGCGATCATGGCCAAAGAAGTAGGTGGCACGACAGTCGTAGCAGGGAGAACCAAGAGGGGTTCTAATTGATCAGTACCCTTCACTTCTTCCTCTTGGATTAAGGGTTGCTTCACTGTACCCCCTGTTTGCTTGAGTCTTTTGGAGGGTGAACCCCATGTTTCTTTTCTTGTATAAACCTTGGGGTCAGGAGACTGTCCTGTTTCAGTCTTCTTCCTCTTCTTAGACTTGGTGAGTGGAGGAGACTTGGACGTCTCGCCGGTTGAAGTGGTGGTAGTGGCATCCTCCGTGGCACTTGGCTCACTTTTGAGCCCTTCATAAGTCAAAATTACCTCCTATTGTTTCATTCAGACCACTTGTCTATCAACCCATTCCTTAGTACGGGCCAAGATTGGCTTAGTTATAATGTCGAAGTCATCAACCTCTTGCTCATCCCAGTCAATTATTGGTATTGGAAAATTAGTGACCGTAGGGTACCTAGGGTCCATTATGGTGCTCTCGTCTTCTTCGACTTGGTCTGGTATGGGGAATGGCTGCACCTTCCTTACAAAATGTGCAGTCATCCACATATAGTGCCTTGCTCATACCTCTTTATCATATTGACAATCCCCCCAAAAGTCTTCAATGTGGTGCAGATGAGTGAACCCTGGTCCTAGTGCCTTCCTTACGTGCCCATATGGGTCCATTCTCGGGTGAGCAGTGTGGAGGTGAAAATGGTAATCCTTTAGTTCTTTCTCAGAGTTACCAGCGCACTGGAAAGTTTGTAGTTTATACATGCCTTGGCCAAGAGTCGTGGGATAAGAGATCCCTGCTATGTGTTTGCTGCTGAAGATCGCCGGTATGTGTTGGAGCTGCCGAGAAATCTCCAATAAAATGATTCGGTCATTGGGGTACTAAGGCAACTTGTTTGGCCTCTTGGTGAAGTGTTGGGCATGGATGTACATGAACTTTGGGTATTGGATGAAGAGGAAGGCATATTGCTTCAGAAAGGCTCGAGCACTGTGAGAGACTCGTCTCTCAAAATCTCTAGCAATCATTCTGATGATGTGGCCAGTGAAGGTGTCATTGACCCTGCAATACTCCTTAATATTCTGGTTTTGGAGTTGGGGATACCTGTCATAGGGTTTCAGTTTTTGACCCTGCTCTTCATCGGGTGCCACGAATAACCCGTTGTATTTCTTTCAATTCACTAAGGAGTAGACGAGGTATGAAGTCATATAGAATTTGGTGCTTTTCTTCATGTTGAGGAACTTCTCATGAAAGCAGTCGCTTATTATACCTCCCCAATAGAATGAGGTTTTTGTGGTAACATATTCATTCCCCCGAAGGATCTTCTCAACAAAGTACACCATCCACCCCTGAAATAAGGCTGCAGTATGGAGGCCCATAATCTTGCTTAGCATTGTGACCAAATCGTGGCAGTCTTCATAGAAATCATTGCGGAAGAGTTCGTTAGGAACCTTCTCTCTTCCCTGCCCTTTTTCTTTTTTTTTAATGAGTGACCTATGCTAAGGTTCATTGCACATTGTAAAACTAAATCCAATGATAAAAATGGAGTTCAAGACTGCTGTTTGAACCTACAGCAAACGCACAACAACTTCTCCATCTTAGGAACTCCATTTCAAGACCCAACTTCCCATGCTTTGTAACCCATCCGTAAGACTGCCTTGTGATTCCAACAAATCACATCAAACAACTGAGATATTCCAAGCTTTGTCAAGACCTGACATTAGAGACCTTGGGATAGTGTTCTGCAATATGATTGTGGAAGATTGTCTATCAAGAGAGGTAGTGCACCTATGCATTGCCTGTGTTGAGAAGTGCATAAAAAACAAATCAACAACAACCAATTTAGAAGACCTTTATATTGATAACCTAGAAATAATAGGCCCCAAAAATTAATTGAAAATAATTTCTAAAGAGTCCCATGAGCCAAGAGAATAATATTTCAAGAATCTCCAATACTCTCCACAAACTAAGAGAAAGTATTACAATAAAAATGCAACCAAGAGACTTGTTGTGTGGTCTCATAACATGCCCCATTTTACCCCTTGGCAAAATGTGGACCCTTTTTTTTTCCTTTTTATCGTTTTACCAGATTTTGTTATTTTATTGTTTCCTTCTCCAAAAATCAGAAATCAGAGAGTCTATTTTGAAGTTTGTTGATTTATCTTTTAGACTTAGTTTTTGGTTTATTTTCTCTCGTTATGGTTTTTTCTCTCTTTCCTTAGAGAGTATTTCCCAAATCCCGGTGTTTGTTTTTCTTAAAAGGAAATACCGAAAAGCTTTAATGTCAATGATCATCAATCAATCACATACCTTTAATGACATATAACTTACAAACAATTAGCGTGACATTTGATTGCCATGTATAATCACCGTGCCAGCTTCCTTCTCAAATAGTAAGCCAACACAAAAATCTAGGTGTTCATGATTTGGACCATAATTTGTAATGATTGCACCTTTATTCTAGGAATTAATGCAGAATAACATGTAATTAATGAAGGTGGAAAACTACCTATGTACTTGGCACCACCTCAAGCATGCCATTGCTTTTGCAACACTCCACTCCGTGTCATATTGTAAATTTTCTAAGGACATTGAATTAATGAAACGAAATTGGTGCCCAAGGAGAGGTAAATTTTGAGAAACCAAGACACGACTACCGAGGGTTTTGAAGTTGCATTCTAAAAGATCACGATTATAACCAGAACCAGGTATGTTTTGAATAACTAATACTTTGTTAAGTGTTTCTCAAGCTGTAAAATCTTGATAATGGTATTTCCATTTAGAAATTGAAATGATTATTCTTTGATTTGTTAAATTTAATCGAAAATGAATTGAAAATTTTATAAAATGTATGTTTTGGTTAAATTTAACCCTAACTCACCCACAAGACACATATTTTGAAAATTGCAGAGCACATTATATACAAAATGAGCACTTCTGACGCAAGGGAAGAAGATGAATTCAAGTATTGCAATTCGCAAGTCATACCTATGAACGTAGTCGTTACAGACACTCATATGGGATGGTATTTTGACATTGAAATATGTTCACGACTATTGCAAGAGAATGCTTCTCAATGCACCAAGAATTTTGTGGAAAATGGGTTACTTCCTATAGGAGGGTTTCCACAAGCAATGGAGGCTCCTAAATTAGTTATGCAATGTATAAATCATTACAACCCAACCAAGAGGATTTTTGAGAAGGAAAGGAGAATTTATGCAGACCTATTACAAAAAGGAATCCTATACACATTTGGTCTCCCCATTTACACACATATGTTCAATGTTGACATAAAAGCTAAAGCCGAGACATATCAGAGTGTTGAAGAGCGCAATAGAGAAATTATGAGCACTCAATGGAGCCAACAACCAATTACACAACAAACCAAGGTAATTTAGAGGTCTATATTTAAACAAGTAATGCAAGATATCATAACTTTGCTGAGAAGAGTGGCTGGTTGAAGAGACAAAAACAAATTCGAACCCTGGATGTTTGTGATAATATCCCGCATGATAGAGGGTCCCATGGAATTGCATTGGGGAAAATTGATAAGTGACAAATTACATGAACAAATTACTACATTTCCCAAAACCAGATGCTTGTACATGTCATCATATGTTATTTACTCCTATGGTATGAGAACCAATAAACAAGGGTTAAGACAGGTTGGTACTTTGGGCACAAAGGTTGGTAACAGTTTTATATATGCACATCTTCCCAAATCGCCATACATGGGTATGAAGATGATTATAGAAAAAGTAACGATTTTTTCTCCATGAAATTGGTAAGAACAATGGAAGGTGATAAAGCTAAGAGATTATCCCTGGAAACACAAAGTGTCATTTGGCCAATGGGAGGTTGGTATATACAGTTCCCAACTTACTCTTACATTGGAGTGGAGGGATTTGATGGACACCCATCCATGCTGCCTAGGTATCCTACATATAAAATTGTTTTATTGGAGTTGGTGAGATAGTTAAAAACATCTTAGGCTCTTTATAACCATGCTCGCAAAAAGGATTCTTTTAAATTTACCATTACAATAGGAAATTATAAGTCCATTGCAATTAAAGTAATTGGTTTGTGTGAAGAAGAACTGAGGACATACCATTTTGAAGAGTTCCCACTCCAGAGAGTGTATTATGATATTGAAGGAAATATTTCTAAAAATATAGTTGGTTTCCATGCTCATGTGTCACATTTAGAGGACTATTGGCTTAACTGTGAAGATGAGCATGTGGTAAGAAGAAGAAAATATGAAAGAATGTCTCTAATATTTGTTGAGATGCTCAAGCTTTATGATATCCTAGATTAGTTGGATGAAGATGATGGCCAGGTGTTGAACCAATTCTACAGTGATGATAGGGTATATGATGAACCCATCCCAGATCCAAGTGTTGACCATAAAGATATGACATCAATTAATGAGTTCACCAAACCAGTCTTAAGGTATACTCAATATTGGATTGATGATTTTTTTGCAAAGGTTTGAGAGAAAAGGGAATTGAGCCTATCTTCTCAAAAGATAAAAGGAGGAAGCAAAGAGATGTGACAACATTTGAAAGTGGAGACCCTACCAAGAAGAAAAGAAAGACTAGTAAGGTGACTTTAGATATTAGAATTGAAGAAATAACCCCTGAAATTACAAGACAAGAAGTTCCCATAAAACCATTTGATAGACAGAAAGATGCAGAGACAGAAAAAAGATAAATCAAAAGTGAGACCTAAAGGTGCATCTTCCTCTACTACTAAACTGAGAACAAGAGTGGTTATTGATGAAGGAACAAGAGGAACAAAAAAAATTGGTGCACAAACTAGGTCTGCATCTTAAAGGTCTGCAATGTTGTTTACCTCTTCCCTTTCTGTTAATATGGCTAGTATGAAACAAGCACTGGGAGGGACTCCTATCACTTTAGAGGAAATCTCTAAACAAGATGAAGCTAGAATTAAAGAACAGATGGATAAATGGGGTGCTATGTGGGAGAAGGTAAAAGAAAATAAGTCTAAATACAAACCCATGGTACATCCAATGATAGAAGAAATTCAAAATGAAGGTTCTAACCCCATAAATGTTGCAGAAGAAGAGTTTATTTGAGGAACGTGTGCCTCAGAGGCAGGAAACCCTTGAGTACTTGAAATGGAAATAGGGGAAACTACAGAGCAGGATCCTATTGATAAAGAATTATTGAGGATACTTTTGATTCCCATCCTTTGCTTGGGAATGTGCCAAATATTAGTAAACATTATCAGGTCTTTGAAGAACCAGAGAAAGGCCATGCTAAAATTGAAATTGAAATTATAGAAGAGGAAGCTACACAATTTGCAGGAGATGGAATTGAAATGAAGACAATTCTAGTGTAGCAATAAATAAAGAAGATAATGTTCAGAGAGATAAAGTAGAAAATCTAGATGGAAAGGAAAACATAAGTCTCCAAATAGAAGAGGTAGTGTCAAACCCTACCCATCCCGAATCTATACTAGATATCATTGAAGAAATCCCCATTTCAGGAAATGTGACAAGCTAAAGAAAAGTTCCTGAAATAAGTAGAAAACAAGAACAAAGAAATGTTACAGAGGTATAGCAAGATGATGATACACCTGATTGGTTAATCAAGGACATAGCTTCTCCAATGGAAGTGGAAGTACTACCTCTGAATCTTAATAATATTATACAAGAAGTAGATACTCCTAAACTTAGGCACAAAGTAAAGGAAAAGAATGTCATACAGAGAAATGAAAATGGCCATAGAACTATTCAGATAGCTACTCCAACTATTGATAAGTACAAACTTGAAATAACACCTAAGGAGTATAAGATAAAAAGCATTAACCCTGGACACTCATCTTGGCAGTAAGAGTTAGAGGAAATAAAAGTGAATTTAAATGCTACTGCTGCCAGAGTACATAAATACAAACAGAAGATAAGAGAGTTGAAAGAACAGATTGCTACCTTGGAACATTTTATTAAGTCATTAACTTTATCTGGCCGAGAACAAGTTGAACTGCCCCAACATTTGGTGCAGATGTCACAAGAGCAAGTAGATGCAATTGCAGTAGTTCACCATAAAATGAACATGTTTGAAGAATGGATTGAATGCGAAGTAAAGCAAGGAGAAGAATTAATTATAGATGCAATAGGAAAGTACAAGGAAGCATACCATCGTTTAGAGAAATAAAAAAGATTTGAAGATGAATGTAGATTTTTCCATGAGCAAGTCATTTAAGAAAAGTGAAACATTGAAATTCTCATACAGTTAGATATCCAAAAGTTAATATAGAGTGATGTAATATCAGGACATGAACTTCCATTGCCAGAAAAATGGAAGAAATAGTTGAAATGGGAAGGTGACATGTTAATACTATGTATTGAAGGATTTGAAACGGTCATCGTTGAGTGCAGAAAATTGATTAGTGAAAATCAAGAATTCATTGAATTACTAACACATCAAGGTTTTCATCCCCGAACAGTAGGATGGGAAGGAAAATAAGCTAAAAACTTCAAGGAATGGATAGAAAGAATAAATAGAGATCCTATTTAGTTGTTGACACAAGAATTCATTGATGACATAATACAATGCAGAAATATTATGGTGAAATTTGAAGTTGACAAAGTACAGAAGAGTGATATCATGCTCCAGTTAATGGAAGAATATATTAGGCTCAAGCTCACTTGGAGAGTAATACAAAGGATTTAAAAAGAATGCATGCATCAAGTATTAAGTGCTTTCCAAGTGTATAAATTGAAGAAAGGTGAAGGAGGAATCTGGGAGCCTGAATCATGAGAGAACCGGATATCGGATACTGAAAGCATGATGAAGTGTATTTTGTTTCAATTTCGAGTTTGCAGGTTGATCCTAGTCCCAGTAGATGTTACTTATCCCAATGTTTTGGAAAGAAGCTGATAGCGTTGACAAATGTAAAGTGATCATGTTGGAGTATGAAGAAATTTT
This sequence comes from Sequoia sempervirens, assembly GCA_007258455.2. Classification (NCBI taxonomy): domain Eukaryota; kingdom Viridiplantae; phylum Streptophyta; class Pinopsida; order Cupressales; family Cupressaceae; genus Sequoia; species Sequoia sempervirens. The sequence continues at coordinate 49,146 of VDFB02329291.1, read as the reverse complement.
TGTTGCACATGAAGTCAAAGCCTTGATTTTTTCTAGAATGTTCTTGATGACAGTTGACAGATGCCACGTGAAACATTTTAATTTGTTATTTTTGATTCTCTGAATAGACTCTTAAGTTGAACTTTTGGGTCCTTTTTTCTATAAAATGCCATCTCCTCCCTCATTTTTATTTTAATTTCGGAATTTTTGGATGTCGAAGGAGCATAAACTTTTAAGTTTTGTTCTTTCTTCCTATTTTTTGAACCATTCCAGCATAAAACTTTTTATGCATGTAGAAATTAATTAATATCAGAGCTTGTTAGATAGCTACCTATCTCAGTATCTTTTGTAGTTGGTTTTGTTAGTTCAGTCAAACAAGACTGTATGTTGCATCGTTTAAGGGTGCATACAAAACCTACTCGGTGTCCAGAAACGAAACCCCTCTCTTTAAAAGCTTGCACCATTTTTATATGTAGTTATGAAGCAATCTGGTGAAGTATAAAGCAGTTTGCTTTGTTTTAATTAATTCTTTGGGGCATCCATGGAGAATAATTGGGAGAAATTTTTATTTTTTTAGTATTTTTTATACTTTGTTTTAGAATAGATGTTTAAATATTTGAAAATGTTCCAAAATTTTGAATGAATGGAAAGAATTTTGTTGAAAATCTTTTGTTTTCCATATGATTTTTGAATGCTTAATGCTAAATCTACTTAAGTGATAGCAAATAATTTGTGATATTCATGAAATATTATGATAAATCTTTTGGTTTCATGATGTTTGAACTCATTGTTTCAATTTGGAATGTATATCTAAAATACTCAAAGAATAACCATAGTACCTTTGAGATTAACAACAATATCACATCATTACCTGAGAGTGACCCTAGTGTAACCATGACCTGGTTACCAGAGACTTGGGATTGAATGAAAGTTGATCTTTGTCCTGTAATGCATAATTTTCCCTTAGGTGGTCTTTGTTCCATATCTTTCAAGAAGGATAGGCTCTTTGCAATCTTTTCTGTGAAGAATTTATTCACCTTGTTTTCTGCAAGTAAAACCATCATCAGGAGGAACTAGTGCTAGAAGGAGGGCCTATTGTTGTTTTTTTTGGTTTTGTTAACGTTTAAGCTGGATTTTCATAGAACCACTAGATCTTGGTCTGGTGATCCTTGGGTGACTTTAGTCGAGCTTAGCAGTTGAACATCGTCTAGACCTCAAAAGTCTAGAAGTTTGAGTGCAAGTCCAAAGATTCCAACTATTGTTACACCACCACCTCCCATAGTGATGAAATTTTTTAATGTGGAATCACTGATTCAATTTGTTGTATACAATGATTTACCAAAAAATCCTGACAAGTTGTGTCCTAAGTATTATGTTCACAAAGATGCAGAAGAACATATCAGTATATTCAAGGATACATGCTTTAGAGAAAGGGTTCAATATGAAGATGTCGTATGTAGGTTTTTCCCATATACTTTGAGTGATGAAGTTTACCAGTGGTATATCAACCTACCTCATAATTCCATCAGATCATAGCAAGACATGGAAACTCAATTTTTAGCTAGGTTTAGAACACCGACTAACCCTGCTTTGTTATATCATCAATTCACTCAAATAAAAAGGTTTGAAGGAGAGCCTATAACCACTTTTAATGATAGGTTCCAAAAGGATTATTCTAGGATACAAGCACCTTATGTAGTGGATAATTTGTCTACTATCATAGTTTACTATACAACAGTAGATCCTTTAACTGCTATGTTTGTGAAGCGAAGAACGAATCCTCCTACTACTTTACCAGAAGCCTATGTTGAAGCTGTAAGTGTGAATTTAGAAATGAAACATCTTGGAAATGGATCATCCACGAATGGTGGAAACGGACTAAACATTTACCCTACCCTGAAGGAAAATGGAGTTCCTATAGGTCATGCTATGACTCCTAATGTTTATCCTACAGTGGTCCAAAATGGGACATTTCCTCAAAGTAGTTTCTTCCAACCAGGAAATAGTCAAGCTTTAGTCCCTCACCCTGATCCAACTATTACAGAGCTACGTCCTAATGAAAATTCTTTTTTCTCACAAATTCAAGAAAATCAAAATGTCAAAATTTCTGAGGAAAAAGAAGATATGAAAGAAGTTATAGCTCAACTCAAAAGTTTAACCACAAAGGTTATACAATTAAGGAATCAAAATTTCTATGCTCAGAATAATAGTCAAAATTTGCAAAACCGAATGTATAATGCTCCTAGGCCACCTAGACCTTGGAATACACACCCTAATAATGGGGGAATATCAATTCCTTTAGATAATCCTGATTCAATTGATGAAAAGTCTACATCAAAAGTGAACTTAGCTGACCTCGTAATGAATAATTGGTGTAGAATTCATAATACAAATGCTAATTCTGAAGTAGATTGTTTGCAATTCAAAATTGCTTCAAATATTTTTCTTGCCGCTACACATTACAATGAACATTGTGATTCTCATCCTCCTAAATGAAATGAATTAGTTCCAATAGGATATGACTCTGCTCTAGTCCTAGAAAGTTATGAAAATTTCAGCCCACTTGTTATTACAAGTCAATCTCATGAGTATGAAAGAAATAATTCGACTATGATCTTGGAAACATACACTTTTCCTTATCAGGATGAAAATGAGCCTCAAGAAGAAATAGATGAAATACATTCCTTCCAACAATATCAGAAGGGACATAATTACAACACGAGGAATAGCATTAACATTGGAGGTAAATTCAATAGGCCTTTAATGACATCCATCCCACTTAATAACTTCAACACTCCACCTGATGACAAATCAAGTAATAACCCAAGGTTGCCCAAGGTAACCTCTTACTACAATTCATCAAATGCTTCAAAAGGTGAAAAGATAGATCCCGCTGACCAAAACAATTTGACTAATTATTTACCGCAAGAAATTAAGAAGGTAAAGATTAGCCTTTCACTATCAGAATTACTTAAGGCACCCATGATCAAGAAAGCTTTCTTAAACACTTTAGAAGATTTTCCTAAAGAAAGCAAATTCAAAGACATTCAAGTGAAAGATAGTCAGGCTAAAGTAAGAGTTAAGAACATCATTTCCATAGCAGATGCACAAGTAGCCTTTTATAGAGGAAAATTAGAGTTCCCATCATTTTTGCTCACTTTGAGAATATTTGGTAAGAATCTTCATAATTGCTTAGTAGACTATGGAGTGTCTACTAACGTGATGTCGTTATCCATATGCCAGACGTTAGGGTTAACTCCTACAAGCTCTTTAAAGAAAGTCACTCAACTCGACAAGACCAAGGTGAATGTAGTAGGAGAGTTGACTAATATTTACATGCAATTGGCTTTTGATCCTAGAATCCAATATTATATTGACATTCAAGTCATAGAGATACCTGATACTTATGGTATGCTTTTAAGTAGAGATTGGTCTAAAACATTGAATGGATACATGGCCACTAATTTCTCACGCATGTGGTTACCATGGAAGGGAGTTCCTTATCAAATCGGGATTGAAAGAGAACCACGCATGAAATACATGATTACATATTATAATAAGAAAAATGAATTTTTATACATCGATGTAGAACCAAGAGTTTAGAAAATACAAAGTTTAGGAGTTAAAATTGAAGAAGTTTTCACTTGCGATGCTAAAAAATATAATCAATTAACTCTTGGAACAGATGTTTTAATTGAATCAGATTGTGATTCTTTTGAAGAAGAGAATGGTCCTTATAAATTTTAGATGAATATTATTGCAAAAGCTCAAGAGAGCGGTTAAGTCAAAATTTCACTAAAAAATTTGTTGTTGCAGGATTGGTGCATATTTCATAGTGTTGCACATGTCGAAAACAACTATATGATGTGTCTAGAGATAATTCACAGAATTGAGAATCGATATTGTTCAGAACATGATAATTTCAAAAGAATTGAATTAGAAACATGTAGAGACAGAGATCAAGACTGAAAATATTTATTCAATGGTATCAAAAAATGGTAAAGTATTGACTACAAATGATCAAGCTTGGATTCTTAAATTTGACGGATCAAATTCTAAACAAAGAATTGGAATCGGAGTCAAGCTTATTAATCTACAAGGTAAGTCTTTTCTTGCTGCATATCGACTGCAATTTCAATGTACTAACAACACAGCGAAATATGAAGCCCTCATACATGGCTTGATCCTGGAAATCAAGAAGAAAGTCAAAATCCTTAAAGTGTTTGATGATTCAGAATTGGTGGTTAAACAAGTTCGAAAGCATTATATTTTCCACTACAAGAAATTATCCAACTACCAACACAGAGTATGGGATTTAATTGAATAATTTGATGCATTTAGCATTACTCATATCCCTAGAAGATTCAATCAGAGAGTTGATGCTTTAGCTACTGTTGCCAGTACTTTGGAACCTTTAGCGACCTCAAATTTGAAAAGATTCACAATTGAAATGGTACAGTTACCTTCGGTTCTAGATAATGTAACTAATTTGTAGGTATTTGAAGATGACCAACATATATTCAAATTCATCACTAATTTTGGTATTTTTGAAGCACAAATAATTGAGGAGATAGATCACCCTGATGGTGAAATTCAAGATGAAGAATTGATTCAAACTAGAGATAATAACATTTCGAAAGGAATAATTAAGTTAGAACAATTGTTTGATATTGACCAGATAATTAGAAAGATTTACCTCAAAGTGAAGGAGGACTATCTAAGCTATACAATTTGCTTACTAAAGAAGATCCTAAGAACGTACTCATAGGAGAGGTTTGTACTGAAGAAGAAAAGAGAAATATTGCTCAAGCACTTAAAGATTACTGGAAAGTCATAGCATGGACATATGAAGACTTGAAGACTTATGACACTTCCATCATTACACATACTATACCATTAAAACCTTATGTGAAGCCTTTCTGACAGAAACATCTAGTAAATGCACTCTTAGATCCTTTAATTCAAAAGGAAGTTCAAAAATTTTTATCAACCAAAATAATTTTTCCTATCAGACATTCTACTTGGGTGGAAAATTTAGTCCTTGTAAGGAAGAAAAATGGAGATATACGACTGTGTGTAGATTTTTGGAATCTCAACAAGGCATCTAAAAAAGACAACTATCCACTACCCTCACTTGAAGAAGTGCTATAGATAGTTAATGTTTCACAAATGATTTCCTTTTTGGACGGATTTTCTGGATATAACCAAGTAATGGTAGCAAGGGAAGATCAGATGAAAACAAATTTTACCATGAAGTGGGGAACTTTCGCTTATAGAAGGATGTCATTCGGATTGATAAATGTTGGAGCTACATTCCAAAGAGCCATGGACTATGCTTTTCAAGAATTGATAGGAAAATGCATCATTATTTACATGGATGATCTTACAGTATTTTCCAAAGATAGGAGAGATCACGTTCAAGATCTCAGAGTGATATTATAGAAGTGTGAAACCTACAAAGTTTCATTAAATCCTAAGAAATGTATTTTTAGGGTGACTGAAGGTAAGTTACTAGGACATATCATTTCTGAACACGATATTTCCATCAACCTAGATAGAGTGAACACATTACTCAAGTTATAGCCCCTGGGAAGCAGAAAAGAATTGAAGTCATATTTTGGAAAGATTATTTCTTTTTGAAAATTCATCACAGGATTCACCGAAATAGTGAAGCCACTCAATGATATGTTAAAGAAAGATGCTAAAATAGAGTGGAAAAATGAAGCTAAGATCGCCTCCGAGACTATAAAGACTATTATCACAGAAGCACCTGTATTGGTAAGTCTGAATTATGTTAAACCTTTTTATATTTACTCTTTTGCTTATGCTCATACTTGTGCAACAATATTAACATAGAAAGGAAAAGATAAAGAAGAAAAACCAATTGCTTTTATGAGTGCTTCATTCAAGGAAATGAAACTGAGATATATATATATTGAGAAACAAGCCTTTGCTTTGGTCAACTTCGTACACAAGTTTAGACATTACATCCTCAGAAGTATAGTCAAAGTTGTTCCAAATTCGGCAATCAAAATGTTGTTAACACAGAGCAAGCTTAGAGAAAAGAGCCAAATGGGTCACCATTTTACAAGAATATGATTTAGAAATCATACCCATGAAGTTAGTCTAGGGACAAGCTTTGGTTAAATCTATTGTAGAAATAGACCCACAAATCTTAAGTCAACAATACACTTTGGATGAAAAATATCAAGAAGATTAGTATTCAGACATTTGGCATTACTTGGTCAGTCATACTTGCCCTGATCATATGCAAAGAAATCAAAGAAGAGCCTTCAAGATAAAATCATAGAGTTAGATGATTAAGGGAGGAGCTCTATTCAAAACAAATCATGAAGGAATTTATTTAAGATGTTTAAATAGAACAAAAGATGATAAAGTGTTGCAGGAACTACATGATAAATTTGGAATAGCTCATGGAGCACCCCTAGCTACTGCACACCTCATTTTGAGAGCTGGTTAGTATTGGCCAACAATTTTTAAAGATACTTATGAACACATCAAACATTGTTATACATGTCAAACAACATTAGATAAAGGAAGATTTAATGCTCAACCATTACAGTCGGTGATGGAGATGCATCCCTTTTCACAATGGGGACTAGACTTTATTGGAACCATCAATCCTCCATCTTCCACTGGTCATAGATTTATATTGTCTACTACAGACTATTGTACCAGATGGATAGAGGCATGTCCCAACAAGCAATGCACTATAGATGTGGTCATCAAATTCTTGGAAGACAATATCATCACCATGTTGGAATGCCATATGCATTGGTATGTGATAATGGCCTTGCTTTTGCTTCATTGAAATTTTCCAATTGGGCATTTGAATATGGCATAACACTAAAATTTTCATCTAATTACTATCCATAGGGAAACAAAAAATTAGTTGAATCATCAAATAAAAATTTGTTGGATATAATTAGAAAATTGATTGGAAAGAACCCTAGGGGATGACATTCTTTGTTAAAATTCACCCTTTGGGTAGATTGTACTAGGATGAAAATTGCATTAGGGAATTCTCCTTAGCATTTAGTCTATGGGGTAGATCCTATACTACCAATAAACTTAAAAATCCCTACTTGGCAGTTTGCACAAGAATATATTGGATTAGACAACCAAACAAAAGCCAGATTATTGCAATTGATGCATTTAGATGAGAAACGTACTCGAGCTATAGATCACTTTGCTAGGCATCAATCTATGGTAAAAATATGGTTTGATAAACGGGCTAGATTAAAGACTTTTAGAATATCTGATTTGGTCCTGTATTGGAACAAAGCTCATGAACGTAAAGGCGAACATGGTAAGTTTGAAAAATTATGGACAGGCCCATACCAAATTTTTGAAATTTTGGGTGACAGTACTTATAGATGCGAAGATATCCCATTGCCTACGAATGGGTAGTTCCTAAAGCATTATTTCTAGTCATAAGTAAATAGTTTTTGTAAATAATTTTTGTACATAGTTTTTTTTTTTTTTAAATAGTTTTGCTTGTAAATATTTGTTATTTGTTATTTTTTTTATTTTTTTTGGGTGTTGTGTCAATTGACTCTATAGTAATTAGCAACCTTTGAAGTTCTGCAGGTCAATAGAACGTCAACTCTAGAACTTTAATCTATATTCCGATTGGAAATAGTTTTTCATTTATAAATTGTTTGAGAATTATTCAATTATTTATACTTTGATTAGCATGAATCATTCAATTGATGTTGAGCTATAAATGAATACATTTAAATCATTCTACTAAAATTTGGGATAGCAGTTGTTTGCATTAATTGAAAAATAAAAAGACTACCTTTGCTACCACTATAATTCCCAACCTAATAGCGGGTTTCATTGCTTGCAAGTTGATAAATGAGCTATCATTGAAATATCAAAAGTGAAAATGAACTATCATTGCTATATCTAAACAAAAAAAAAAAGATATCAACTCATTAGGCCATCCAAATAACTCTAACGGGGCTATGGACACCTGATTGGCAGTAGAGCTATGTTTAGGGGAATTACGAAGATAACCTTGTTGGGTCTATAGATGCTTGACTGGCAACAAGGCTCTATCCTTGGTTGGCTTAAAAGGAATTGCCATATTATGTAGATTAATGCAAACATTTGCTATTTCTAAGTTTATTGTGGCAGAAATAATCAATTGCACACACGTGAGCTCAATAATACTTAATCTTGTATGCTAACCGAAGTGAAATCTGAATGTGGAATAAGGATCTTATGATTTATAATTGGAATACTAAAGAAAGTTGGGACATTGATGTTAGATCTAGAATTGACTTTCTATTGTTTTTTTTTGTTTTTTTGGTTGCTAGTTGTTGTGTGGTCTCACAACACGCCCCATTTTACCCCTTGGAAAAATGTGAATCCCCTTTTTCTTCCTTTTCCTCAGCTTCTCTTTTGTTTTCGCTTACTTCGACATTGTTTTGTTGCTCGGCTAGTTGCTAATTTCTTTATCACTTTCACTTGGCCTTTTGTTGTTATATCCTTTTGCTTCCTAGATTTGGTGTTTCGGTCTTCTCACAATTTTTAATATGTTATCGGAAACCAGAGTCCCGGAGTCTTGCATTTGTGTCAAGGGAATTTGTATCCTCATATGATTCTAGTTCCGCTTGGTATTTCACTAACCAGAAAGTTGTCAATCTCGGTGATTTCCTTTTTACCAGATTCTGGTATTTTATTGTTTCCTTTTCCGAAAGTTGGAAACCAAAGAGTCTATTTTGAATTTTGTTGATTTATCTTTTAGACTCGTTTTTTGATTTTTTCTCTCGTTTCAATTTTTTCTCTCTTTCCTTAGAGAGTATTTCTCGGATCCCGGTGTTTTTTTTTTTTCAAAGGCAATACCAGAAAGCTTTAATCTCAGTGATCATCAATCGATCACATATCTTTAATGGCATATACCTTACAAAGAATCAACGTGACATTTGATTTCCATGTATAATCATTGTGTTGTCTTCCCTCTCAAATAGCGAGCCAGCACAAAAATCTAGGTGTTCATGATTTGGACCATAATCCGTAATATTTGCACCTTTATTCTAGGAATTAATGCGAAATAATAGGTAACTAATGAAGGTGGTGAACTACCTATGTACTTGGCACCACCTCAAGCATGCAATTGCGTTTGCAACACTCCACTTCGTGTAATATTGCAAATTTGCTAAGGACATTGAATTAACAAAACGACATTGGCATGCAAGGAGAGGTAAATTTCGAGAAACCAAGACACAACTACCGAGGGTTTTGAAGTTGCATTATGAAAGATCACGATTATTAACTAGAACTAGGTATGTTTTGAATAACTAATACTTTGTTAAGTGTTTCTCAAGCTATAAAATCTTGATAATGGCATTTCCATTCAGAAATTGAAATGTTGATTATTCTTTGATTTGTTAAATTTAATCAAAAATGAATTGAAAATTTTATAAAACGTAAGTTTTGGTTAAATTTAAACCCTAACTCGCACACAAGACACATATTTTGAAAATTGTAGAGCACATTATATACAAAATGAGCACTTATGATGCAAGGGATGAAGATGAATTCAAGTATTTCAATTCACAAGTCGTACCCATCAACATAGTGGTTACAGAAACTCATATGGGATGGTCTTCTGACATTGAAATATGTTCACGACTATTGCAAGAGAATGCTTCTCAATGCACCAAGAATGATGTGGCAAATGGGTTACTTCCTGTAGGAGGGTTTTTGCCAGCAATGGAGGCTCCTAAATTAGTTATGCAATGTATAAATCATTAAAACCCAACCAAGAGGATTGTTGAGAAGGAAGGGAGAATTTATGCAAACTTGTCACAGAAAGGAATCATATACACATTTGGTCTCCCCATTTACACACAGATGTTCAATGTTGACATAAAAGCTAAAGCCAAGACATATCAGAGTGTTGAAGAGTGTAATAGAGAAATTATGAGCACTCTATGGTGCCAACAACTAATTACACAATAGACCAAGGTAATTCAGAGGTCTATGTTTAAGCAAGAAATGCAAGATATCATAACTTTGTTGAGCAGAGTCGTTAGTTTAAGAGATGCAAGAAAATTTGAACCCTAGATGTTTGTGATAATATCTCGCATGATAGAGGGTCTCATGGAATTGCATTGGGGAAAATTGATAAGTGACATATTACATGAATAGATTACTACATTTCCCAAAACCAGATGCTTATACATGTCATCATATGTTATTTACTCCTATGCTATGAGAACCAGTAAACAAGGGTTGAGATAGGTTGGTACTTTGGGAACAAAGGTTGGTAATAGTTTGATATATGCACATCTACCCCAAATCACCGTACATGGGTATAAAGATGATTAGAGGAAAGTTATGATTTGTTTTCCATGAAATTGGTAAGAACAATGGAAGGTGATAAAGCTAAAATATTATCCCTGGAAGCACAAAGTGTCATTCGGCCAATGGGACGCTGGTATATACAGTTCCCAACTTACTCCTACATTAGAGTGGAGGGATTTCATGGACACCCATTCATGTTGCCCAAGTATCCTACAAATAAAATTATTTTGTTGGAACTGGTGAGATAGTTAAAACCATCTCAGGATCTGTATAGTCATGCTCACAAAAAGGCCTCTTTTAAATTTCCCATTGCAATAGGAAATTATAAGTGCATTGCAATTAAAGTAATTGATTTGTGTGAAGAAGAACTGGGGACATAACATTTTGAAGAGTTCCCACTCTAGAGAGTGTATTATGATATTGAAGGAAATATTGCTAAAAATACAGTTGGTTTTCATGCTCATGTGCCACATTTAGAGGACTATTGGCTTAATTGTGAAGACGAGCATGTGGTAAGAAGAATAAAATATGAAAGAATGTCTCTAAGATTTACTCAAATTCTCAAGCTTTATGATATCCCAGATCAGTTGGATGAAGATGATGGCTAGGTGTTGAACCAATTCTACAATGATGACAGGGTATATGATGAACCCATCCCAAACCCAGGCGTTGATGATGAAGATATGACATCAATTCATGAGTTCACCATACCAGTATTAAGGTATACGCAACAATGGATTGATGATTTTTTTGCAAAGGTTTGAGAGAAAAGGGAGTTGAGCACATCTTCTCAAAAGATAAAAGGAAGAAGCAAAGAGATGAGACAACATTTGAAAGTTGAGAGCCTACCAAGAAGAAAAGAAAGACTAGTAAGGTGGCTCCAGGTATTAGAATTGAAGAAAGAACCCTTGAAATTACAAGACAAGAAGTCCCCATAAAACCATCTGATAGATAGAAAGATGCAGAGACAGATAAAGATAAATCAAAAGTGAGACCTAAAGGTGCATCTTCCTCTACAATTGAATTGAAAACAAGATTGGTTATTGATAAAGGAATAGGAGCAACAAAAAATGTTGGTGCACAAACGAGGTCTGCATCTCAAAGGGCTACAATCTTGTTTACCTCTCCCCCTTCTGTTAATATGGCTAGTATGAAACAAGCACTGGGAGGGACTCCTATCACTTTAGATGAAATCTCTAAAGAAGATGAAGTTAGAATTAAAGAACAGATGGATAAATGGGGTGCTATGTGGGAGAAGGTAAAAGAAAAGAAGTCTAAAGACAAACCCATGGTACATCCAATGACAAAAGAAATTTAGGATGAAGGTTCTAACCCCATAAATGTTGTAGAAGAAGAGTTTATTTGAGGAATGCTCACCTCAGAGGTAGGAAACCCTCATGTACTTGAAATGGAAATAGGGGAAATTGCAGAGCAAGATCCTATTGATGAAAGAATTGTTGAGGATACTTTTGATTCCCAGCCTTCGCTTGGGAATGTGCCAAATATTAGTAAACATTCACAGGTCTTTGAAGAACGAGAGAAAGGCCATGCTGAAATTGAAATTGAAATTGCAGAAGAGGAAACTACACAGTTTGTAGGAGATGGAATTGAAAATGAAGAGAATTCTGGTGTAGCAATAAATAAAGAAGATAATGTTCAGAGAGATGAAGTAGAAAATTTGGATAGATAGGAAAACATAAGTCTCCAAACAGAGGAGGCAATGTTGAACCCTACCCATCTTGAATCTATGCCAAATATCATTGAGGAAATTCCCATTTCAAAAAATATGACAATTCAAAGAAAAGAAGTTCCTGAAACAAGTAGAAAACAAGAACAAATACATGTTACAGAGGTACAACAAGATGATAATACACCTGATTGGTTAATCAGTGAATTAGCTTCTCCAATGGAAGTGGAAGTACTACCTCTAAATCTTAATAATTTTATACAAGAAGTAGATAATCTTAAACCTAGGCACATAGCAAAGGCAAAGCATGTCATACAGAGAAATGCAAATGGAAATAGAACTATTCAGATAGCTACTCCAATAGTTGATAAGGATAGACATGAAATAATGCCTAAGGAGTATAAGATAACAAGCATTAACCTTGGACATGCATCTTGGCAACAAGAGTTAGAGGAAATAAAAGTAAATTTAAATGCTATTGTTGCTAGAGTACAGAAATACAAACAAAAGAGAAGAGATTTGAAAGAACAGGTTGCTACCTTGGAAATTTTTATTAATTCATTAACTTTATCTGGCCGAGAACAAGCTAAACTACCCCAACATCCGGTGTTGATGTCACAAGAGCAAGTAGATGCAATTGCAATGGTTCGCCATAAAATGAACATGTTTGAAGAATGGATTGAGTACTAGGTAAAGCAAGGAGAAGAATTTATTATAGATGCAATAGGAAAGTACAAGAAAGCATACCATCGTTCAGAGAAATCGAAAAGATTTGAAGATGAATGTAGATTTTGCCATGAGCAAGTCATTGAAGGAAAGTGAAACATTGAAATTCTCATATAGTCAAATATCAAGAGTTAATATAGAGTGATGTAATATTAGGACATGAACTTCCATTGCTAGAAAAATGGAAGAAACAGTTGAAATGGGAAGGTGACATGTTAATACCATGTATTGAAGGATTTGAAAAGGTCACCATCGAGTGCAAAAAATTGATCAATGAAAATCAAGAATTCATTGAAGTACTAACACGTCAAGGTTTTGATCCCCGAACATTAGGACATGAAGGAAAAGAAGCTAAAACCTTCAATGAATGGATAGAAAGAATAAATAGAGATCTTTTTCAGTTGTTGACGCAGGAAGTCTTTGATGAGATAATACAATGCAAAAATATTATGGTCAAGTATGAAGCAGACAAAGTACAAAAGAGTGATATCATGCTCCAAGTAACAAAAGAATATATTAGGCTCAAGCTCACTTGGAGAGCAATACGAAGGATTTCAAAAGAACATGTGCATCAAGTATTAAGTGATTTCCAAAAGTATAAGTTGAAGAAAGGTGAAGGAAGAATCCTGGAGCCCGAATCATGAGAGAAATAAGAGAACTAGATACCGGATATTGGAAGTGTGATGAAGTGTATTTTTTTTCAATTTTGAGTTTGTAGGTTGATCCTAGTCTTGGTAGATGTTACTTATCTCGGTGTTTTGGAAAGAAGTTGATAGCCTTGACAAATGTAAAGTGATCGTGTTGGAGTATGAAGAAAGTGTTGCTACACATGAATTTAAAGCCTTGATTTATTCTAGAATGTTCTTGATGACAGTTGGTAGATGCCACATGCCACATTTTAATTTGTTATTTTTGATTCTCTAAATAGACTCTTAAGTTGAAATTTTGGGTCCTTGTTTCTATAAAATGCCATCTCCTCCCTCATTTTTATTTTAAGTTAGAATTTGTGGATGTTGGAGGAGTATAAACTTTTAAGTTTTGTTCTTTTTTCCTATTTTTTTGAACCATTCTAGTGTAAAACTTTGTATGCACGTAGACATTAATTAATATCAGAGCTTGTTAGATAGCTACCTATCTTAGTATCTTTTGTAGTTGGTTTTGTTAGTTTAGTCGAACAAGACTATATGTTGTGCCATTTAAGTGTGCATATAGAACCTACTCAGTGTCTAGAAATGAAACTCCTCTCTTTAAAAGCTTGCATTGTTTTATATGTAGTTGTGAAGCAATTTAGTGAACTATATAGCGGTTTGCTCTATTTTAATTAATTATTTGGGGCATCCATGGAGAATAACTGGGAGAAAATTTTATTTTTCAGTATTTTTTATACTTTGTTTTAGAATAGATGTTTAAATATTTGAGAATGTTCCAAAAATTTGAATGAATAGAAAGAATTTTGTTGAAAATATTTTGTTTTCCATATGATTGTTGAATGATTAATACTAAATCTACTTAAGTGATAGCAAATAATTTGTAATATTCATGAAATATTATGATAAACCTTTTGGTTTCATGATGTTTGAACTCATTGTTTCAATTTGGAATGTATATCTAAAATATTCAAAGAATAACCATAGTCCCTTTGAGATTAACAACAATATCACATCATTACCAGAGAGCGACCCTAATGTAACCATGACTTGGTTATCAAAGACTTGGGATTGAACGAAAGCCAGTCTTTGTCCCGTAATGCATAATTTCCCCTTAGGTTGTCTTTGTTCCATATCTTTCAAGAAGGATAGGCTCTTTGCAATCTTGTCTGTGAAGAATTTATTTGCCTTGTTTTCTACGAGTAAAACCATCGTCAACAAGGCTCAATAAGGATAGAGTTGACTAATGGAACTAAGAGAGTCTAAGAGCAAAAAAAATAAGAATAAATGGGAATTAATCTAAGGATGAACCTTGAGGATTATATTTTCCATAATATTTATTTTATAAAAATTTAGATCCATTGATAAGGGAGTGGAAGATAAATTTGGATGTTAGAGTTTTTATTGTTGGAAAGAAGTTTAAAAGCATGTATGGAATGTTTGACTATCAAGGATGAATATGAAAATGTAAATATTTTTATATATTTCTAGATTATTCATACCATAAATTATAAAAATATGAAAAAAACAATATTACAATAAGGTTTGAAAGTTAGTGGTGGAATAGTTACATTTTGTTATTTAATTTATTGCATATTATGCACAAAGGATAATCTTGCTTAAATATGTTACATGTGCTAAGATAACCAAGAATGGTATGTTAACCCTTAATTTGAGATCACCAAGTGCCACAACTACCTCATTAATGTTTGATTGATGACAATTGAGTGCCATCTCTATCTAATTAAGGACACCTCTATAATAGTTGATTGGATTAATATACCTTCTAATTATGAGTTAACTCATGACCTCTTGGACATGTGGTGTATTAACTTATGCATCCAAGAGGCCTATAAATTTTACACCATGAATTAATTGTATTGTTGATTGTAATAGTTTTTAATAAAAAAAATTGATAACTGCGGGAATCAACAACTCAACAACTTGGATCAATAGATTATTTAACATAATTATTCAATATGGTGATCAACAAGACAAACCCCTATAACCCTTTGGTAGCATGGTATTTCCCTACTCCACACATCACAAGCAAAGGATTGGACTTAGGTAGTGTCCCACCACACACTTAGAGGTGTTGACCACACCAACTAAGCTAAATTCTAGGGTCCTTACATAATCTTTATTAGAAAACTATCTTATTGCATTTTCATATTATATTTTTTATCCTTCTATTTTAGTTACTCTTTTCATTAATACTTTGGGTTCATTTTCTTTCTTTGAAAATATTACAATGTAGTAATTAAATGGATAAAGATAGTGTGACTAGGGCCAAAAAATGGTTGGCATTTATAGCTATATATGTTAGCGTCCAAGGAACACTATTGTGATTACAATGCTATCCAAATAAGTAAATGATGGAGATTTTATTTAAACAAGATAATTTCAATTTTAAATGATTAATTGTGGAATGAATCATGAGATTAGGGATAAATTTCACACAAAAAAATCAAAATTGGATAAATTGTATTAATTATTAAAGATAGGGGGATATGAGTAGGTGTGAGATGAAAGGGAAAAGTGCTAAGTAGGCAATTTTCATATTTGCACTTTCATATATGCTACGCTATTGAAAATTAAAAGGGACATACATAGGAAGAAAGAGTTCTAAAGGAAGAAAAAAGGAATGTAAACTGTAAAAAAAAATGCTCAAAGATTTGAACCCTCAATAGATGTATTGTCCCCTTTTTCTAAAAATAGAGATTTTTATTTTTAGTAAGTGTAGTTGCCCAAAAATAGTAAATCAGGACCATTGGATTGACCAGGAGGTTAATTTTTTTATTTGGTGATTTGATTAAATAAACAATATTTAATCATCAAATAAATATCATATTTGATTTATCATCATATTTAGGCATGGGTTTTGATGGAGCACTTTTTTGGTTAGAAAAGCGGGAAATTATTGCTTATGGAAACAATTGTCAAAAAGCAATAATTATGGGAAATCTTGGTGCCCAAATTTTATTTTTGCATATGGAATACTTAAAGGGAAAAATCATCTTTTTTATGGATTCATTCATTGTGTTTTGCTAAAGCATTTTGCTTTCTTCTTCAAAGGCTAAAAAACCGTTGAAGGAGTTATCTTCCAAGCTGATAAACTAGGGAGATAGAGACTTGCAAGAAGTGGGTTTATAGGTCTCTAGAGGCAACTTCATACAGGAGTTGCAATTATGCTTTCAGAGGGGATTTATTGCATGCTTTTGCAGGGTTTTGGTTGTGGATTTTGGTGTGTTTTCTTGGGAATTCATAATTTGTTATTTTGATGTTGTGAGCAACACTATTGTGTGTTGTTTTGTTGTTATAAAGAGATCCATAACATTTGTATTTATTCTCTATCATTATATTGGAACTCTGGAGCTTTTGGTGCAAATCTATTGGGGTTTTGATGTATTTTGAGTTGTCAAATTGGTAGCAATTATGCATATTGTAAGGAAAAATTTGTAGACTATCCAAAGTTTCTTTTTGCAGGATGTTATGCTACCAATTTTTTTGTAGAAACTTTGTTTTTTGCTGCAATAAAAATCAGGAGTGTTTGTGGCTTCATTGGTGCAATTTTTAGCATACCCGATTTCACTGTTTTCTCTTGTTTGCAATTTAACCATAGAAATTGTTAAAGGACTTAAAATCTGGTTGAAATATTTCACAAGGGATATTACAATAGAGAACCATAGGAAATTATAAGCACCCATAACTTATCTATGTCTCCTAAAACCAATATTGAGCAAAATGTTAGTCAAGAATTTACCTTAGAAAAGAATGAAATAGAGAGAAAAAAAGAAATAAAACATTAAAAATCAGATCAAGTTGGGAAAATGTGAAAAAAAGTAGAGGTAAATATGCCCAATTCAGTTAATTTAACCAAATCTAAAGTTGTACATGGAATAATAGACTAGGGTGTAGTAGTAGGCAATATGATTGAAAGTGGGGATCAAGAGAGGATTATTATTAAAGACAAAGGAGGGATAAATATGGAAAAATATGCAAAAATTAAGGGGGAAAACAATCCCTATCTATTCTACTTTCCTAGATCCAATCCTTGGCAAGAAATAGTTGTTGAAGGATTGCAGAGAGACAAATGAATAAAAGATATTTCATTACAAAGAGAAAATATAATATGGTATAAAAAGGAATACCCAATAGAGGTAACAAAGTCCTTAACAAACAAATCATCCATAAAGAGGGAGGAGCTTCTTGAAATAAAAAAATTTAACATCAAGTAACATAAAAAACTCACCAAAGGAGGAAAGGGATCTCACTTGAGCAAATGAATGGGTTAAAACAAAATGAGGAAAAGAAGGAAGAATAAGAAAGGAGGACCTTACCCAAAG
Organism: Sequoia sempervirens; assembly: GCA_007258455.2. Taxonomy (NCBI): domain Eukaryota; kingdom Viridiplantae; phylum Streptophyta; class Pinopsida; order Cupressales; family Cupressaceae; genus Sequoia; species Sequoia sempervirens. Next base: position 31,423 of record VDFB02329291.1, on the reverse strand, counting down.
AAGAGAGAAAGAGAAAATAGGCTTCCTAAATACCTTCGCAATTTTAGGAAAGATAAGGAGGAACCACAACTAATGGATTCTGGTGATATTTAGCTATGCCAGTTGGAATGTAAGGGAACTATAGTCCCAAAATAGGAAATATTTGGTCGAGAGATATTTGAATATTGACAAATTCAAGGATTTTATTTTTTTGCAAGAGGTAAAGGTCATAAACTTTACCCTTGAAACCAATATAAAGTTCATTTGGAAATAGTCAAATATTTTCTCTACTAAACATGACAAAGGTAAGAGTGGATCTATCATCTTATTATCTAACAGATGGACACAATTTGTGACTGAATTCAGAACTTACCCATGCAATAGGGTAGTTTGGATCATTATTAAAAAAACAATAGGAAATTTGGACTTTGTTTAGTATGTGCTCCAAATGAATACAAGGAGAGTATAATATTGTGGAAATGGATGTATAAATTATAGGACATCCCATAGATTATAAGGCAGATTTTAATATAATTGAAAACAATGAAGACAAGCATGGGGGTATTGAAATGGGTTGGAAAGGGGATGAGAGATACTTCTAGTACAAGATGAAAAACAAACTCAAAATTTTTGATCCTATGGAAGGAATGAAAAATGAAAGAAAAAATATGGTTCACATGGTGTATTTATCATAAATGTAATAAAAGGATCTACTCTAGGCTTGACAGATTTTATGCTAATAAAGAATTATTCAACTTTGATACAGCAGAGGGGGGCGATAGAGTAATAGATAGAGGATTTTGCAAACTAGTTTTGATGGCTTCATTTAGAGAAATGGAATCAAGGTTTGGGATGATAATTAGGGAAATGAAGGAAATGCAAAGCCCATATGAGACAAGGCAGAGAAGACTTTCAACCCTTATTGGATTTTTCAATTTTGGACAAAACCTTTCAATTTTTCTCCTTGCAACAAGAAACTAGGCAAGAAGATGGCCAACTTTGATATATATTTTCTATGAATGGCTAGAGGGAGTATAGTGGTGTTGGTTCTTTCAAGGGTAGTGAGGCAATGTTGACAAGTGGAATGATTTCTTCTAAAGCAATTCCAAGAGAGTAAGTGGTCAATGTTGATAATGACTAGTTTAGTAATCTTTCTCTCCCAATCTTTGTTTTATGTTATGGATGAACCCTAATTTTCAAGTGGTGGTTTTCCCCTTAGTATAGGTTTTTATACTCAATATATATTTTTTTTGGTAATCTAGGGGTGTCCCTGCGACTCAGCCCAATGCATTCCCTTTACGAGGTGAGCTAAGGCAAGACTATTCCCCTAGGGATGCACACAATAGTCCACAAACCACATGCATCAGGTAAGCCCGAGCCTTAGATTCGAACTTGGAACTAGTGAGCAGAAAACGCATGGCCCAAGTCAACTCCACTACCCATGAGGGCTTATGGTTGTTATACTCAATTTTGATATGTTGATGTGATATGATTATTCCTAGCTTCAAGTGGTGAATTCACTCTATGTATAGAACACTACACTATGTCTAGATTGTTGTGTAATAGTATCTCTTCATCTCATGTAAACCATTTTGGGATATTGTAATTCAACAGGTGAGTGGCCTTTAATCCTTGATTTAATTAGAAAAAAATAAACTTACATATACAAAATAATTAATTTGTGTTTTGAATTCTAATTCTAAAAATAACAAAAACAAAGATAAATAAATTAATTGATGAAAGAAATAAACATACCTGGAGTGTGACATTGCACCCAAAGTTCTTAATATTAGTCTTCCTCACAACTTGTCTATCAACTTCTCTTCACCAAATTTGTATGATAAATTGGTTTTCCTCTCAATATTTTTTCTAGTTTCTCTTTTACTAAATTTGTCTTACAAAAAGAAAAAATAGATGTGAGAAATGTATTTATAATTTTTTTTTTTTTAAAATTGTTCAAGCTTACAATTAAAAACAAATAATGTCAACTTACAATTAAAGGAAAGTTAATAAATTAATTGTAAAAATATAATTATTATTATATATCTATGTTACCTCAAGTTTTTGGGATGGGGATGGGGAATGCATTTTCGAGGTCCCAAATTTTTGAGCCATTTTTGGGGATGACAAGGATGGCTATTAAAAATAGGAAACATTTAAAATATATAGAAATTTTAAATATTCTAATGATAACATCTATAAAGCATTTGTATATACAAGATAGAACCTTAATATATAACATTTGTGTTAAGTTCACATGAGAGTTGAACAAATTAGTAGATGTCAAACTTTATGTGTGTGCAAAAAAAAAAAAAAAAAAGAGAGAAGTTTTGGAAATTCCTAGAGAATAGAGAGATAAATATTGGCATCCTTGAAGCTAGGTATGGACATACTTGGAAGAGGGTCACCCTAGGGTTGACATATTTCTAAGAGCTTTGCAAGCATTCCAGAATTATCTTAAGGAGGGACCAAGAAATAAAACTAATAAGGTATAGAACAAAGGAGATATGGCACATGGGCACTCTGAAGCTAAACAAGAAGCAACAAAAGCATTGATGACCCTAAAGGATGCAAAAAAGGATAAAATTTGCAGGGGTGGTAACAGAGCAGGATAAACTCTATAGTTTGGGGCAATTTTGATTGTCATTTTTTAGCATCTATCATATATTTTGATATGTAGTTTCAATGATGTATATTTGTAGTATGGTACTGTTTTGTAGAGGTACAATAAATTTGTATAGAAATGATATATATTATAAGATGTTGTAACAGGGGCTAGTAATGCTCGTGCACAAGGCTATGGATATGATGTAATGCCTAGACTGTAAACTTTATATTATGTTTCCGCTATATATAATACAAAATAAAAATAAAAATTATACAATTGTAAATATATTTGATATTATCATATAATATTATATTTTATAACAATGATGGCATTTGAATCCTTGATATTATGATACTTCATCATTGATCAATGATATTATGATAGTCATAGATAATTGTTCAAATTGTCAATTTTGGTCTCCGTCTAGTTCAAGGAGTAGCAACCCTAGCAAGGTCTGGGGACAATGTCCCTAACGCACTCCCTATCATGATACAAGTATCCACCAAGACAAATTAAGGCCTTTGAAACCACACAAGCCTTCATGGTGCACGTCATTTTCATAATTTTATCATTTTTTAAAGCCTTCATTTTAAAAAATATATATGTGGACAGTTAATCGTCCCCTTTATTTTTCTTGGACATCTCCAATTTCCAAGATGTCCCCTACATTTTTCCCAATTTGAGGACAACTCAGGGACATCCCATAGGTATCCCCATGTCCTTGAAACATCTCGAAAATGGGGATGCCCAAAAAAATGTTGGGGATGCATCCTTAGGTTTCCCTATTATACACGCTAATTTTAAAATATATTCTAAACTTGTGAAAAATATATTCTAAACTTATGAAAATTACAAATATTCAACAATATTCAATTTTATAATATTTAAGCCCACATGATATAGACCAGATAGTTAAGCCATTGAAGATGCCTAGAGTGATTGCAGGTTTGAATCCCTAGCTTCAAACATCACATGAATAAGGGCAGCTCATGTGGTTAGAGGCTATAGGGGCGAGTAAGCAGGGGAAAGTAAGTAGAGCCTTGCAAATGGAGCCCCAGCTAGTGTTGATTCATTCGTAACAAAAACAAATAATTTAACATTAAAAAATACTACTATATTCTATTTAATAAAAGATTAAAAATATTTTTAAAATGAGGGAGATTGACAGAGCGAGGGCAAGCGAGAGCCTCGAGGTGGTCAAGGGTTTACAGGTGGAGGAGGCTAAGCCCTCCTCCATAGAAGGTAGTGTTGTGTGTAAGTTCCCCTCTTTAATCCCTCAATGGATGCCTCATTAATTGCCTTCTTCATGTGTCTTTTTTCGCGTGTGAGTATTAGTTGTATGCATGTATTGTTTGTCGTGAATGTGCTTTTTGTTTTTGGCAATGGAGGAAATTTATGGAGGGGGTTACAGACCCCCCTCCCTCGTGTCGACTACAACTAGGCCAAAGGATGGAGAAGGCCTTAAATCTAATGATTGTTGTGATCGAAAAAAAGTCGCTCGTCCCACCAGAGGCCAAGTTTCTAGTTTCACCTAGTGATGAAGGAGTGGGAGGTGAAGATGGGGGGGGATAAGGTAAGCCCCCTTCTAGTTTTCCTAAAAATCTTACCTTCACACCTAACCCTAAAATGTGTGTTGTAATTAAAAATGAATGTCACAAACTTAGAGATATTGCAATTTTCTTTGCAATCATGGATCTTCCAAAACTCTCGACCTGAAAGTATCTGGACGAATGGTTAATCAATGTATGGAATAAAAAGCTTGGGATTCATTTCTCATTATGTAAAATGATTCAAAAAGGTTTATTTTAACTTTCTTAAAAGATAAATATACAGGATCAAGTAATTAAAAAGTAGTTTTGGAATGTTGGAAAATGTATATTTTGGGCCCTAAACTGGTCTCTCGAAGTCATAGGGGATGACGTGCTTGCTCTATCCTGTCCAAGATGGATAATGGTTAAAGGCATCTCTCCATTCCTCTAGAATCTTTTGGAGCAAGTGCTGTCCCATTTTGGAAATGTAGTGAGGATAGAGGAAACTAAATCCTCCTTCCCACATATGGATGCTAGGGCACTAGTTGCTCTGGCTTCAAGGGTTGAAATACCAAAAAATCTTGACTTCAATATGGATAATTCAGTCGTTTCTTGTAAAATTGAAATGCTAGAGGGTATTAATGGATGTTACTTATGTAGGAAAGAAGGGTATGTAAGAAGAAATTGCCCTATTATTTTGAAGAAAAATGTTAACCCTGACCCTAGAAATACGACTATCAATGTTGAAAGAAATGATATTGGGTTTTCTTACAATTGGAGTGTAAAAGAAAAAGAAGATAGGGGTTCAACTCTGTCTAGAAATTTAGAACCAGAAAAAGGGACTTCGGCAAGGCCGAAAGACTTGGAAAAGTCTTTGGATCTGGGAATGAATCCAACCATAACCCAAGAAAGAGGGGGGGGAATGAATCTCACCCTTTGTCACAATCTTGTCAAATTGCAAACCCTAATAGGGATAAGTTGCTTCAACAACAAACCCATATCAAAATAACTAATCAATTTGATGCTTAGATAATTATTTGTCAAAAAATATCAACACAAACACTCAGCTTGATTCTAGGCTTAAAAGAGGTAATTCCCATTGAACCCTATCATGTCTCAAGAAATGGGCTAGAAGCGACATTTACAAAGAAAAATGCTCAATAAATAGTAATGAAGAAGATTAAACAAAGCATCAAGGATAAAGAAACAAAAAAATATTTCCACTAACTTGAAAGATTATGGTGAAACTGAGGATTACATAATTAGAACAATTAAAAATGTTAGCACAATTAATAAGATTATTGATCCTTCTGATGCATACAAAATTGGGGTAATCCAGTTTGGTTGTGGAAAGCCTCCTTTTATAGTTAGAAATATGGTATCTAAAATTGAACTTAAAAATCATCATGATAGTTTCCCACAGAGCAATAGTAGTAGGGTGGGACCCTCCAACTCAATGGGAGAAATTGATCAAGGGGACAATGAAACTTGTAAAGGAGTAGGGGGATACCCTCCTACTATTGCCTTGGGTGCCACTACCATGATTAAGGGTGATTGCAAAAAATTAAACACTAAAAAAGCTAACAATGTTAACACAGACAGTGATTGTATTGAGCTTGATCCTAGCAAACTCAACATCCCTAAAACAATGCATGAAAAGCATATTATAATGGCCATAATTAGGGATAGGATTCTAACTGAAGGCCAAACTCCTGTGGATAGCTTAATAGGAAAAGATGGGGGTTTGCTCTATCAAGATGAGCTCAACAACAAAACCCTCTATTGTTAGGCTAGAACATGGAGCCAAATCACTTTGTTGCCTCTAAAGAAGGTAATTTGAGTCCTAAAAAAATGCATCCCGCAAGAGACAAGGGTGGCTTAAGCAATATGATGGTCACAAAAGCGCAAGCATAAACAAAAAAGGAAGCATCCATGGTTTCAAAAGAAGCAAAAAAGAAAGGAAAAGAAAAAATGCACCAAACGGGAAGGGCGACTTTCATATCACCAAACAAAAGAGGAAAAAGACGAGCATGGTGATCCCTACTCCAAAATCCAAAAGAATAGAAATGGATGATAATGTCCCAAAGTGTTTTGAAAGTTTCATAAATGAGAAGGATACCCCACACAAAATAGATTGCCATGAATATTAATTGCACATCCTAGAATGTAAGGGGACTGGAATCCCTAGATAGAAAGCATGTTGTGAGAAGGTTTCTTAACCTAGAAAATGACAAAGATATTGCCCTCATTCTAGAGATAAAAGCAATTGGGTTTACATTAGAAACAAGTCTCAAATTTATATGGAGCAACTCTTAACACTTTGTAACTGACCATGAAAAAGGGAGAAGAGGTATTGCTATTCTACTCTCCAAACAATGGACACAATTTGTAAAAGATAAAGGAACAACCCTCTATAATAGGGCAGTGTGGGTTAAAATAGAAAAAGGTGACACCATATTTGGGGTATGTTCTATATATGTCCCCAATGAATATAGGGGCAAAACTAAACTTTGGAAATGGTTGAGTAACCTGCAAGATATCCCTTGGATACTTGGGGGGGACTTTAATATGGTGGAACAGATGGAAGATAAAAAAGGTGGCATTGACATGGGATGGAAAGGCAATGAGAAGTACTGCTGGAAAAGGATGAAAAACAAACTAAACTTGTTTGATCTCTTGGAGGGGATGAAGAAAGAAAATACCAGTATATGGTAGACCTAGTGCAATGCCCAAAAGGAGAGTAAAAGAATCTATTGTAGAATAGATAGATTCTATGCAAATAGGGATCACGTCAACTTTGGTTCTAGTGATAAAAGTTGTAAGGTGACAGTGTATCCATACACAATGTCTGACCATCATCCAATAAAAGAAAAAATCCTAATTAGCAATGGCATTAATTAAGAGAATAAAAAAAAATCAGTTCCTCCTAAATACAAACCTATTAAAAGATGAAGATTGCAGAGTTGTTATCATCATACTAAGAGAAGTTAACAAGTGGTTGTTCAAAGACAAAAGTGTAATTGAGAGGTGGAACCAGAATGTAAGAGGTTGGAGGAAACTTTTATGAACTATTGGCAAGAAAAGGGCAATGGATAAAAGGAAATTAGAGAATTGCCCCCAAGAAAACTTAAGGCTGAAAGTTGTTTGCAAAATGACCCTTAGAATGAGGCATTGAGTGTGGAGCTCTCACTAGCAAAAAATGCCTTGAGGAGAATCCAAGCAAACCACATTCAAGGATTAAAAACAAGGGCGAAGTTAAATTGGCTTAACAATGGTGATAAAGGAACAAAATTCTTCTTCAAACATATTAGAGAAAAAAGAATTAAAGAACATATAGACCAAATTTGGTAGGATGGGACCCCACTCACTAGGTAGGAGGATATCAAAAAACAATTCCTCCAATTCTAAAAAGAGTTATTCAAAGTAGAAGGAGAAAATTAAGATAGCAAAAAAGCTAGGGCATATCTGAAACAAATAATCCCAAAGAAAATCACAAATGAAGATGTAGAAAAACTAAGTACAACGATCTCCAAAGATGAGATCCAAAAAGCTATTAGAACATTAAACAATGACAAATCACCAAGTGAGGATGGGCTATTGATTGAGTTCTACAAAACCTTCATTGATTGGATAAGTGAAGATCTATCTCAAGTCTACAAGGAGGCCCTCAAGGAAGGATCACTACGCAGTAGCATAAACAAAGGCATCATTAAACTACTCCCAAAAGAGGGAGACAAAACACTAATCAAGAATTAGAGGCCCATAACATTACTGAATGTGTTTTATGAAATTCTTGCTAAAATCATAGCTATGAGATTGGTTGACATCCTTCCCACATTCATCAACAACACTCAAACTAGGTTTATAAAAGGAAGATACATACTTGATAATCTCATCACAAGCGGGGAAGCCATGGATTGGGCAAAGCACTCCAGGAAAAACATTGCTATGCTCCTCCTTGACTTTGAATAGGCGTATAATAGGGTGGAATGGTCATTCATAAGAATGGCATTAGAAGCTTTCGGATTCCCCAATTCCTTCAGCAAAATGGTCAACACTCTGTTAAATGATGGTGTGGCACAAGTGGATGTCAATGGCTCCCTGACTGAAGAATTCACATTGGAAAGGTCAATCAGGCAAGGCTGCCCATTGGCCCCAACTCTCTTTGTGATTGCCTTAGATGCCATTCACTACCTACTAAGAGAGTCTATTGTCTCACCAAAATTAAAAGGCTTGTCACTCCCTAATAACAACAGCCTCTTGAATATTCAATTTGCAAATGATACCACAATATTTGTGGAATTGGAAGAAGACAACATAGATAGTCTGATCAATAAACTCAATTTTTTTTGTACGGCCTCAGGTGCCAAGGTCTCTAATGTTAAATCAATAGTTTTGGGATGGATAGAGGACCCCCTAGAATGGTTTGGTAAATAAGGTTGTCAATGGGGGGCCCTCACAAACAGGTAAGATATCTTGACATCCCTTTTGCAATTAGTCCCAATCTCAAAGACATGTGGATGTGAATCAAAGTTAAAATTGAGAAAAAAATTGACAATTGGAATAGGTAGTACTTGTCACTTGCAGGAAGAATAAAAGTATGCCAAAAGATTTTGTCCTTATACAACCTGTACTTTTCCTTAGTTTGGTTGTTTAGTGGGTATCAAGTAAATGAAATGCAGAAGAAAAAAAAGGAAATTCCTATAGTCATATAGCAAAAACAAAAGAAAGAAACATTCAATCAAATGGGAATGGTGTTGTATTGAAAAAAATCATAGGGGGCCTTGGACTAAATGTTAAATGAAATCAAATCTGTAGCAAAAAGGATTCTAGGACAAAGAAGGGACTAAGGCCAGAGATTTTAAATGATAAACTTCAGATACAAATGCGATTTTCTGAATACTTCTCTAAATGCAGAATGTGCGAGATGCAAAAAATTAATAGATTTCAATATCTACATATAAAGAATGGTCTCAGATTTTATATATTAGAGAGACTCGCTTTCAAGAGACACGTCTCTTGAGAGGACGTGTCTCCACACTTGGAGACATGTCCGCTCAAGGGATGTGTTCCTTTGAGCGCTAGGGTTTCCTATCCAAAGGGACACGCCTCTTGAGAGGACGTGTTCCTTTCAGTGCGCGGATTCCTGAACCACTCGAGATAACCAGAATTAACAAATACGAGCCCACACACAGGGCGACAATGAATACAGAGGTTTATCCAATGCATATTTTGATCAACATCTATTTGAATTTGATTTTACACAAGCTTTATAAATTCAAATACTTATTTCCAGAAATATCAAGGAGTGATAGATCTAACATAAACAATGATGATGCTTATAGCAATCATTGTTATATATCAGACCTAAGCTATTATTCATCAACACTCCCTCTTAGCTTAGGGAAGATATTTCAACTCAAATAAGTGAAGATATCACCTTTACACATGATATCAAAGATATGTTTTATCAAAGTTGTCAAGTCTCATGACACAACACATCTTCATTATGGTATGTGCACTAACATCAAGTCACATGATGTCTACCATAATTCATGGCATATCCATGGATATAAATATCCACCATGATTATCTCTTAAGGATCACAATGATCTACAAATGATATCAAGTCCCATGATATCAACCAAGGTGTCCAAGAGATACTATCATGACATATCCATAGATATCAAGTCACATGATATCTTATCATGATAGTTTATCATTGTAGAGTCGTCACTTTACAATGTCAAATACAAGTGTTCATTATTAGAAAGATCGTCACCTTTCAATAATGTACATAGGGGGAGTAGGCCCATAAAGTCATGGAGTCACACACATGACAAAAAGAGTTTACACATTTAAACATCTTTATATATATTAGTACAATTTGATAAACAATTTGAATTTCAAACATAAATAACAAATTACATTTCAACCATACCAAGTTTCTTCCTGAAGTGCTCTACCTTGATTCGGGAGAGAGGCTTGGTGAGAATGTCTGCAGTTTGATCATTTGTATTTATATACTCCAACTGAATTACTTTCCTTTCCACCATATCTCTTACATAATGATAGGGGATCTAATGTGCTTAGATCTATCATGAAAGATAGGATTTACAGAGAGTTTGATACAACTCTGATTATCACAATGAATAATTGTAGGATTCAAGGGCTCACCAAAGAGTCCCACAAGCAATTTACGAAGCCAAATTGCTTCTCTTGCTCCCATTGAGGCTGCAATGTATTCGGCTTCTGTTGAACTCTGTGCAACTGAAGATTGTTTTCTGCAAATCCAGGAGATCATAGCTGATCCTAAACTGAAGCAACATCCTGATGTGCTTTTTGATCAGTTACATTTCCAGCCCAATCTGAATCAGAGTACCCATGTAGATCTAGTTGATTCTTCTTGTAAAGAAGACCATATCCAATAGTGCCTTGAAGATATCTCAAAATATGTTTCACAACCATTAAGTGAATTTCCTTAGGTTCACACATGAACTGACTGAGAACATTTACTGCATAGCAAATATCAGGTCTGGTGTTGACCAGATACATCAAGGATCCAATCATCTGTCTGTATAGAGTTGGATCTGCACACTTGGATTCTGCTGCTGCTTCTTTCAACTTGTGTAGGTTAGTTTCCATAGGTGTAGACATGGGTCTACAGTCTAACATCCCAAATCTCTTTAGAATATCAACAGTATACTTTCCTTGATTTAAAATGATACCATCAGATTTCTGCCAGACTTCCAACCCCAGGAAGTAATGTAAAATGCCCAAGTCTTTCATATCAAATTCTGAAGCCAGGTCTTCCTTACATTGAGTAATAAGGTGATCTTCTCCTGTTATTAGAAGGTCATCAACATATAAAATTAGTATTAACATATCACCTTTAATTACCTTAAAATAGAGATTTGGATCTGCATCATTCTTTGAAAATCCTAGTCTTAGAAGATAGTTGTCAATTCTTTCATACCAGGCTCTGGGAGCCTGTTTAAGTCCATATAGAGCTTTCTTCAATCTGCATACATGTGAGTCTGCATTATGTATCACAAAGCCTTCAGGTTGCTCTAAAAATACTTCTTCTTCAATGGACCCATTCAAGAAGGTAGTTTTCACATCCATTTGATGGATCTTCCAGCCTTTAGCTGCAACAATAGCTATTACTGCTCTCACAGAGGTGTACCGGGCAACAGGTGCAAAATTTTCTTCGTAATCAATACCTTCCTTTTGAGAGAAACCTCTAGCAACAAAGCGTGCCTTGTGTTTCTCGATACTGCCATCAGCAACATGTTTGATTTTGAAGAGCCATTTGGAAGAGACAATAGATTTTCCTTTAGGTCTAGGTACTATATCCCATACATCATTTTTCAAAATAGATTGATACTCTTCTGTCATAGCATCTTTCCATACTTGATGCTTCAGAGCTTCCATAACGCTAGTTGGTTCTGAACTAATGATCTCATTCATTAAGACAACATAGCTTGAGAATCTTTTGGGTATCTTACTTTCTCTAAAAGTTCCTTTGGGTGTTGTATAATTCTCAGCTTCCTTAATCATCTTTCTAGCCCAAAGTGGTCTTTTCTTGTTGTTGTCATAAAGATTCACTTCTGGGACAGATTGGTTTTCATTTAGGATTTCTTCAGAATGCTCCCTCTGAATCTCAAGAGCAAGATCCTCCTCTATAACTTTAGTAGAATCTTGAATTTCTATGTCATTAGAACTCTTTGCCCTTTTGAAAGCAATGTCTTCCTCAAAGATGACATCTCTACTTAGTTCAATTTGATTCTGACCTGATATGTAAATTTTGTAAGCTTTTGAGGTTTCACTATAGCCCACGAATATCCCTTTCTTTCCATTAGGTTCTAATTTAGATCTCCTTTCTTTAGGTACATGAATGTAGATAGGGCAACCAAAGATCCTTAAGTGACTTATGTCAGGTTTTATACCAGTAAATGCTTCTTCAGGAGTTTTGTTATCTAGATGAGAATGGGGACATCTATTTTGAATGTAGACAGCTGTCCTAGAGGCTTCTGCCCAAAATGAAGTTTCTAAGTTTTGATCAAACAACATTGCTCTAGCAGCTTCTACAATAGTTTTGTTCTTTCTCTCAGCAACACCATTTTGTTGAGGATTGAAGACTACAGTAAACTCCCTCTTAATCCCAACATTTACACAAAATTCCTTAAAGATTTCTGAGGTGTATTCCTTCCCATTATCTGTTCTTAGAGTTTTGATTTTCTTCCCCGAAAAGTTTTCAGAAAGAGCTTTGAATTCCTTAAATCTTTTAAGGACTTCTATAGACTCTTTACATTTAAGAAAGTATATCCAGGTTTTTCTAGAGAAGTCATCTACAAATATTACATAATATAAAAAACCTACCATGGAGGGTACAGACATAGGTCCACATAAGTCAGAATGAACCAGTTCTAAAATGTTTTTGGTTTTACTCAAACTGTTTTGGAAAGCCCCCTTTGTATTCTTCCCTAGGGCACACCCTATGCATGCTCCTTCATGAATATGATTCAGTTTGGGTAATCTTGTTACTAATTTTTCCACAGAAGGTAGGGCACGAAAATGAATATGTCCTAGTCTTCAATGCCAAATTTCATTTGAATCAGAAGTCTCATGAATAAGGGCTTGATTAATGTCAGTGCACAGTTTGTAGAGATATCCTTGTCTTATCCCTATAGTTTGAGCTTTCTTTATGGTGGAGTTCTTTGGCCACGCTAGGACTTTTCCATCCATAAAGGTGACCCTATATCCGTTGTCTTCAAGAGCAGAAATGGATATGAGGTTCCTCTTTATTCCTGGTACAAATAATACTCCAGTGAGTTGAAGGGAGAGGCCAGAATTCAGATTTATGGTGCAAGTTCCAACCCCCTTAACTGGATGTGCAGAATCATCCCCAATAGTTACTTCTTCTATAGTTTCTTCTATCATAGTATCTAGGTGTTCTCTGAATCCTGTGATGTGCCTTGAAGAACCACTATCAATTACCCAATTATTGACTATGTTTGATACTTGACTTGATAATGCTGAGTAGAAAACAAATTTTTCAAAATAATGTCTGTATTTGTCTTTTCAACTTTAGCAAAGGAAGCCTGTTGTTTTGTTCTATCAAGGCACTTGATTGCATAATGTCCATACTGATCACATCTGAAACATTGTATTTGGGATATGTCTTTCCTTTTCTTGGATGATCCCTTTCCATACGAATTCTTCTTTCTCTTGAAATCTTTCTTCTTACCTTTCTTATGAGAAGTTGTGTTTAGTACATGAATATCCTCATCTATAGGTTTCTGAAGTTTTCCTTTTGACATTAGTCTTGTTTCTTCCTGCAAGCAATTTCTTCTCAGCCTATCAAATTTAGGGAGCTTAGATCTTGCACTTATACCTTGGACAAAAGACTCCCATGAGTTTGGTAGACCATCTAGAGCTATTAGAGTTAACTCCTTACTGTCAATTTGATGACCAATTGTTGACAGTTGATTTCTTAATTCAGTGATTCTCATGAAATATGAATTAATAGATTCTCCCTTGTTTATTTGAATATGATTAATTTGCCTCTTTAGAGCAAGGGTCCTACTGGAGTTGTTTATTTCAAAGGTGCTTTCAAGAGATTTAAACATAAGGTATGTAGTCTCATGTTTAGACAAAATAGGTACTATATGGTCCCTCACTGCATCTACTATAATTTTTATGGTTTTCTCATTGTTCTCAATCCATTGAGATTTCTCCAAATCATCCTTAGGCTCTAACTGGTTCTCTTTCACAAATGAATCTAGCTTATTCTCTCTAAGGATCATCATGATTCTAAATTTCCATGATGTGAAATTGTCTGCTCCTGCAAGGCGATCTTCAAATCTGATCACACTTGACATTATGAAGAATGTGAAGTAAATTCGATTCTGGAAAATGCGAATAAATTTGATTCTGGAAAATGCGAATTTTCTTGAGCAAATTGGTATTCAGATTTGATTAGGATTCACACAACCTGGCTCTGATACCATGTTAAATGAAATCAAATCTGTAACAAAAAGGATTCTAGGACAGAGAAGGAACTAAGGCCAGAGATTTTAAATGATAAACTTTATATACAAATGCGATTTTCTGAATACTTCTCTGAATGCAAAATGTGCGGGATGCAGAACATTAATAGATTTCAATATCTGCATATAAAGAATGGTCTCAGATTTTATATATTAGAGAGACCCGCTTTCAAGAGACACGTCTCTTGAGAGGACGTGTCTCCACACTTGGAGATACGTCCGCTCAAGGGATGTGTTCCTTTGAGTGCTAGGGTTTCCTATCCAAAGGGGCACGCCTCTTGAGAGGACGTGTCTCCACATTTGGAGACATGTCCGCTCAAGGACGTGTTTCTTTCAGCGCGCGGATTCCTGAACCATTCGAGATAACCAGAAGTAACAAATACGAGCCCACACACAGGGCGACAATGAATACAGAGGTTTATCCAATGCGTATTTTGATCAACATCTATTTGAATTTGATTTTACACAAGCTTTATAAATTCGAATACTTATTTCTAGAAATATCAAGGAGTGATAGATCTAACATAAACAATGATGATGCTTATAGCAATCATTGTTATATATCAGACCTAAGCTATTATTCATCAACACTAAAAGACCTAAGGATTCATGGTATTGCTTTGGCAACAAAATGGATAATAATAGCGCTTAAGGGCAATGAGCCACGGAAGGTCCTAGTGAGAAATAACAGTCAATGGGTTGTACCCATGGAAGCCAAGTCTTGGAAGCTGCTATCCTTCTATGACCTTATTGGTAAACACCCAGTATCTCCTGCAGGATCCTATGTCTTTAAAAGTTTATGGAAAGCTTGGGAGTTAATAAAAAGCAAAGTAACTATCACTTTTCCAAAGATAATAATAACACAATTTTTACTCACAAATCCATTTGGTGGAATCTGGAGCATAAGAGTAGACCACTTGCTCTTCTATAAGGTTGCTCAGCCAAAAACTAGGCACAAAAAGGCATCTGATGTAATAATAACATAATCAATAGTGGGCAACTCAAAGATTGGATCTCCTTAAGTAATGATTATGACCTACCTAAGACTAATTGGAGGACATATTCAATATTAAGAGAAGCCTATAAAAAAGTAAAGTTCTCTGTTGTTTGCGTACAAAACAATGAACAGTTCCAGGAACTTAAATGGACTGATAACTCACCCTTGATTAACATAAAAACAAAAATGATTTATAGTACCTTAATTAGCTCTGATTCCATCACAAAGCATGGTAACAAGTGTTGGGGTGTTAACATCTCAACGAAGAAGTGGCAAGGCATCTTACAAAGAATTTGGTCTAATGTTTGTGAGCCTAAAAAGGCTTGTTTCAGATGGTTGCTCGCTATAGAAAGGCTACCATACAAATGCAAGAATTCTGACATTGAATTGTGTAGTATATGTAGGGTGCCTGAAACTATCAAACACATTTTTTTTTATTGTATGTATGCTAAAGAAATTTGGAATTTGATTTGTGATAAGCTTAAAATTTGGGGAAACTATGGGGAAGTTAATTGGAAAATAATTCTTATGGGTCTTGATAATAATTTAGGTAAATTTTGCAATATGCTTTGGATGTGTTTTTCTAATGAAATTTTATGGTACATTTGGAAGGCGATTAGAAGGGCGGTTACTAAGTCTACAAAAGGACTCATATTTCATAATGTTGTCATGCAGGTTATGATTACTATGGAGATCTCCAAAGCCAAATTTATGAGATTATTGAAAGATGGAGCAGTGCTGGTCAACCAGCAAGAAATCAGATATGGTCATACTTGGCAGCATGGGCAACCTAATGCATCCACATTCATGAAGGCCCTAGAAGAATTTCAGAGAGAATTCAATGAAAAGGCAAAGGAAAAAAAGGAGAAACAAAGAACAGGATGATCAAAGTTCCACACCAACGAAGACTATATGGTAGAAGAAATCAGATCAAATGATGAACTAGTGGCTGCTGAAACTCTGCTTGGATGGAGAGACCTGGAATCCTGCAGTGAGAGTAGGAATTTCTGAGGGTAGCAGATGGATGAATTGGTTATAACCTGTAGTATAGTTTTTGGCTCTAATAGTACATATGTATAGATGTAACTAAAAAGATGTAATACTGTAAAGAACAATAGTACATATGTATATCTGTAGCTCAAAAGATGTATTTCCGTTAAGAGAACAATGGCAGAAAGCTAGAAAGATGCTGAGCAAGATAATGTAGATACAGTCGATGATACTGTAAAGGTCCTATTTTGTAACTGAGAAGGTCCATTTTGTGACTAACCTATTATTAATACAAAAAAATTTAAAAATAACAGAATATCATTTTAAAATGTAAAGCAAGATAGATTAAAACAAAATGAAAAATCAACTTGAAAAAGAACATTCTTACAAAAACGCATATCGATATGAAGATAACAAGAAAACTAAATTAATTTCTAGAAAAAAAGACCAAGCTATTTTCACAGAAAATGTGCCATGTTTTTGAGGGAAAACACAACCATGCATTTGGGGAAAATGCAGTCATTGCTGAAAAATCTCCTGCAATGTTGTGGACCGAGAAAAACACCGCAGTTTGCCTAGAAATGACAATATATGATAAAATTGGTGTTTCACCAATTTTAATAGGAAAGAGTGTCACCCAATGACATTTCTAGTAACATAGATTTTTCTATACAAAAGTCAAATAATAATGCACATCCTTCTCGTGGAAGGAAGAAGTTTTCAATAATGTCTTCCAATCTGGAACTTTGAATGAACATTTCTCAAGGATTTGAAAGAAGAATAGTAATATGATGAATTTTGTATTTATAGATTCAATTGCATAAAATATGTTTGAAATTGAATGAGCGTCATTATGGAGGTTTGAAAAGTTTGGGCAAAGATGCAGAATGTTGGAGTTAGCCCACAAAAATTCTCTATGATATCTCGCAGTTTTGAAGCTCATTTAGGCAGTTCAGAATCAGCATAAGCAGTTAAAAGGGCAAAGGTTGTAACTTAAAAATGCTCAAATTCCAATTCAATATGTCCGACCATGCTTCTTGACTGCATTTTCCAAGTTATATTCAAGTCTGGCTTCTTAACTAGATGCTAGAAAGACTAAATTTTATGTTTAGAAGAAAAGGCCACTTGTTCAAAAGGGGACCTACTTGTACTCAAGTAAAGATTCAAAGAGTCTATTTAAGAAATGGTTGCATGGAGAGTGGCGACCATAGTGTTTTCAGTAAGTGTTGCTAAGAAAAATTCAAAGCAACTTACCTTGAAATGGTCCTTCTGAAAATGAATAGCTAGACCCACGGCTTTTCCGGACCCTGTACTCAAAACTGAGATTAAAATATTAATCAATAAAAAATTCACCACCTATGCTGCCATCTGGCAAAAATTCTCCATACTCTATTTGAGAAGGAACTGTGAGGATCTAGTGATCCCTCTGCAGCAGCTAATAAAAGTTTGCTGCTAAAATTATAGTCACTTCTAGTTTCAAAGCAGAAGATTCTATTGTTCCCATTTCTCTGTTCTGGAGATTTCATGGGGATAAAAAAAATAGCAATTGTGAACCCCTAAATGGGACCATGTCCTTAGTCCTTTTCTCCATCCTGTTTTGAAGAGCCTTCTAAAGTGTCTCTACTTAGATTCAGTACTAAGGAAAGAAAAAAAAGTCTTGTCTAGTTTTCTAAGTCCTTACCTCTCTGGCAATAGAGTGATTCTTTAAGTTTCAAGAAATCTCCTCAAACTTGGAAGCATACCCATGATTGTAGAAGAACAATAATGTATAGTGGCTCATAGAAGAAATATGAATACAAAGTTTTTGAGGCATCAAATATTAAAATTTCTTCATAAGCACTAATGAGCAAAGGGAGATAAGCTTTTAGGCTCAGACAAATTTCTGTGTCTCTTATTAAGTATTCTCATTCCAAAGGAATGAATGCAAGTTGGCAAGATGTTTATCTTTCAATTATCAGGATCTTTCTCATGAAATCATCATTGTTGTTTCAGTTGAAGAATACATAGCCTGCAATCAATTTTCCTGAAACTTGCAGGTTTAGAAGAGGTATGATTGAGGATATTCTAGTGTGCAACAAGGATATAAAGTACATATTGCAGTTTGATTTTTTCTCTTTCATCAGTCCTTAGAGCCTATCTCTTGCATGCCAATTTATGGACATAACTACATTCTTGTCAATGTAGTTTCTGAGCTTAATAATGCCACCACCCAGATTTTCCTCTCCAAGTCAATGGCTAGTTAAAGCAATCTTTGTCTAACAGCCCATCTATTCTGCATAGCATTATTTTTGTACTTGAGGGTCCATGACCAGCAAGAGATGAGGAAAGAATCTTACTTTCCTCTACAATTCAATGGATACATATATCAATTTTCAATTAATGGCCTATTTCAATTGTAATACTAATAAAGCATTATTTCTTTGGGCAATGCTCCATGACTACCTAGGATCAAAGAGAAAAGGATCCACGTTCTCTCCCAATCAATGGATGCATATAGCAACTATGGCTAACATTCTTGTTAATGAAATGGGAAAGAGTTCCACATTCGATAGAGAAATGGTGATTCAAAAAGGAAAATTTCTTAAAACTAAAAATATCTATACATCTCTGGAGACAGTAGCGTAATACAAGGAAAAGAGATTTTGGACAATGTCCAGGAAAAAAACTGCTAGAATCTAGCACTGATGTATTTGAAGCATAGTTGGAAGACTCAGACTTGGCAACCAAAATTTTGACTCAGACTTGGGACTCGACAAAAACTCTGTCAACAAAAATGTATAATTACACAAAAAAAAATAGAAACTGGTGCATTTAGAGAACACATAAGCCTATTATAATCATCAATTTGTCATAATTCAAAGACTACATAGGTCATATGATTCTCAAATCATCAAATTACATAGTTCCACAAAATCTTGAAATGGGGGGACCAAGGACCTAGACTTGGGGATGATAAGGGGCCAGCAACAGGTAAGTGTCTAGAGGCAAAGGCCCCAGTGGGGTCAAGAGGCAATGCCCCTAACGAGGATTTGAGGGAAACACTCCTAGAGGGATCGAGGGACATTTGAGATGACACAAACCTTCATGGTGCACACTATCTTTCATAATTTTATCACTACATTTTTGATTGGGGTCTTTTCTAATTCTATGCTAACAAATTGCTAAAATGAAAAATTGTGGGATTTTTTCTTAATCTTATGCCAGGCAAGTCTACACCAATAAATTGCAAGTCTTC
Organism: Sequoia sempervirens; assembly: GCA_007258455.2. Taxonomy (NCBI): domain Eukaryota; kingdom Viridiplantae; phylum Streptophyta; class Pinopsida; order Cupressales; family Cupressaceae; genus Sequoia; species Sequoia sempervirens. Next base: position 12,033 of record VDFB02329291.1, on the reverse strand, counting down.
CTTTAAAACTCAGTTAAATCTTCATCAAAAACCATGAGCCAAAGTCAATCCTAGTGGACCACATTAAACCCATATGCCTCAATCCAAAAGTAACTCCTCCCAACATAGAATTCAACTCTCACTTGACCAAGTTGAACACTATAACAAGAGGCTCACGAGTGACTCCCAATCACTCCAGCATCAGGCAATAATTACACTTACACATCTCTTACAAATGGCTATAAATAGTTGGTCAAAAATGCTATTCATAGTCCACCTAGTAATCCCCTATTCAATTTCTTACAACCATCATAAGACCAATGACAGATGACGGAGAGTGCCAACAATAGAATCTCAAGATTCCATCCAAGTGGGGTACAATTTTCCATATGGCTACATGAGTTACAATAGTACAAACATTAAATAATTGCTTTCAGACCTTGGACATTACAAGGTGTACAAACAACACCTAGTCCTCTAGTCCTAACAATCTACCACTTCTTGTATACATTGCAAGATTCATAAAGGATACTCAACATAGTGAACAAATAATAGGGATTGGTCCTCATAGCCATCTTGTACCATCTAAATTTCTTTGTGTTCACAGCCTTCATTAAAATATCTACAACATGCACTAAGGTATCCACCTACTCAAACACAACCATCTTATCCTCCACCATGTCACAAACAAATAGGTGTTCTCATGTTTGGTACCTACTTATGGCCCTCTAGTTGTGTAGGTTTAATACGTTTGTATGAATGCACTATACTTGTTTTAGTTTTCATTTCATCTGAACGAATAAATTTATGCTTTATGCTAAGCTATAAAGATTGGTTAATCAGCCCAAGCCACACTGAATGTTTGAACACAGATGGAAGGTTGAACTGTGAAGGGTGAGTCATTGATCAGTTTTTTTTGGCATATTGCCTCCTTCATTTTGTTTCTCTAGATCTTTGGCTCTTTCTGATACCTGAACTATTTCTAACCCTTCTCCCTTAAGATTGTTAGCATGGGAGTGGATTAGCACTAGATTAAGCGTAATAAAGGAACTGGTCTTATCCAAAAATTCCTCTGAGCAAAAGATAATTGTTGGCTCAGAGGTTTCCATTGTTGGGATTTCCCTAAACCGACACATCACACAAGCCTTCATTGGGTCAGGCAATCGACAATGAAAACAATTTTAATGTTGCACAAGGAATTCAAAGCCTTCAAGCCCTAATTGTAGACCACTCAAATTCATACATGACTCATACGATAACTCTTCTTCTTTTCCCTCCAAGATCGCCCCTCATTCTCGCCTAAAGTGGACCCACTTTGTCCATTAGGCACCCTACAATGAGCAGATGGTTTTGACATCTCAACACATGGATTGGACAATTTCAAAAAATATGGAGCACACAAGTGGAGCCAAGGCCCCAATAGACCCCAAAAAACTTATTTTATTGTTGCCTAATTTTTTAGGTAGTACCCTTATAGGAAAGATTGCATCAACTTGGTCATCCTTGTTCATATGTGTTGTTTTCATGGGCACAAGTCTTTTAAACACCTCTTCTGATTTTTCAAAAAGTCCAAGGTTGTTTGGAACAAATCGTTTCAATGTCTAGGTCACAATCAACTTCAAAATGCTGCTTATAGGAAACTCTATAAGACCATTGGTATACTTCAATTTCCAGATTTTATTTCTCTTAATAGTAACAACAAAACAAAAAAAATATGCTCAAATCAAAAGGGCTCCAAGTCCTCTTTCTGTAGAAAAGATGTCACTACAAAGTACAAAATTACAAATCAAACTAGAATTCAAAAGTTACATTCAGAACCTGGACAATTATACCAAGAACAACATGCAGCGATTTTTTTGCCCAAGAAATAAGGATAGACCACTCAATTTTGAAGACATGCAAAAGAGGGCAGTTATCCTACAAATGTATAGTCCAAACCCATATAATGTGCAAGTAGAATGCAGCATAATATGCCAAAGAGAATGGGAAAGGGTTGAATGAATAAGAGATGTTGCAATTAGGTATGACATGACCCACAACCAAGTGATTAGTTGACCATTTAAAAGTGCCCATCTGGTCACAAAGAATGGGTCTGGCTTCAATACCAACTGAAACAAGCATAGAGGGGAGTTATGACCTGAATGGAGAAAAAAACTTGTAAAGAAATTAAAATATTCTTCAATGGCAGTAGCTGAAAAGTACATGTATATACACGACGAAAAAGGGAGTACACGGACTACCATTGAAACCATCATAGAAAAAGTGGATTGGACTGCTCAAAATGAATCTACCGTCACCTTATCAATGACTATATAAAACAAAACAAAAAAATGTGTGCAATATACTAAGTAAATTGGAACATGTAGCAACTTGGAAAGCTACGTATCAGCTATGTATAAAAATAATGATATTAAAATCATTTGACATAAAGCCCAGAGGTTGATTAATGTGCCCTTCATGAGAAGAAACTTCTTGTTTGAAAGGTTGCTTCTGTTTAGTTACACCCAGCTAGGCCTGTCAGTTTACACCATATGTAATTAAACACAAAAGCAGTTTTACCTTGAAATCAACACAATTCCACATAAAGAAATCCCACATAGACTGTTTTGTCTCATGTACGTTATTAAAACCTCTATCTATCTATCATGGAAGATTGATGATATGCTTACTATGAAACTTAGATCCTGAAATCTGTACGATCTTACTAGAGAGAAAATGTCAGAACCAAGTTTTCTATTAGTCTAACATCAATTCAATCCTGCTCTCACCAGGAGGAAGTTTACAGGATTTGTTGCCCATTTATTGCATATTCCTGTCTCTTTCTTTTCCAGATGTGTCGAATCACAAATTTGTACTAAACATAATACATGGTTTTCACACTTTCTGAAACCTCTACATAAATGAATAAAAGATATTAAACATATCATGGGTCAATTTCCCAATTCTGTTATGCATCTTAAAAAGGTTCTCGAGAGAAAGACAAATCAATTTTAAACTTGTGCATTATCATGATCACAGATAAAAACAAATTTCTTAATACATATATGTCCCAACATCAGCAGCCATTACAAGAACAGAGAGTGGCCCTTGAACAAAAATCCACTAAAACATGTAGTCCAAAAAACACACACAAATCATATTTAGAAATATGAGAAAAAGTATTTTGACACATGCTAACTCAACTTAAGACACCATTATCAAAACTAAAGAAGACTTGGATGATTATACCATACTGCCTAACAAGTTCATTTGAGTTGTGAATGTGTATTGTCTGATTGCTTATAGTGAACCTCCAAATACAAGCCTTTTTAAAGAAAAATATAACTATTCCAGTGTACAATCTAGATTATAAAAATAAAGCACATACTGCAATTATTAATGAATCAGTATTAAAAAAAACCTGCAACTATCTCTTCTTGAAACCATATTTCTTCCGTTCATAAAATAGATCTGTTTTTGCACTTCCAAGATTAACAATTTTTGGGCACCCATCCCTATCTTTCTCTTGTTGGGTGCATTCCTTGCAGTAATATGCATCCGAAATGCCTAATCCACCACAAATCACACACCTTCCTTGGTAGGATCCATAGTTGCATTCATCACAAACTCGAACAAGGGTACAAGGTCGCACATAAGAATCACAAATTACACATTTACCATCGCACTTCTCACAAAGTCGACCTATAGCAATTCCCGGTTGCTTTCTGCACATAATAAGATCAGGATGATGCTTGGCCATAGTTGACTGCTAGATTGTACTGTATCTTGACCTACAAAACAAATATCCATTACATACCATCCAACAGAAAACCCAACTAAATGAAGAAAACTGACACTGACAAAAGAACAAGAATAGACAATATGTTTTGCATTTCATCATATATAAAGCTGCAAAACTACAAAAAAATTAGAGTTCCCATAGTAGCTTCAACAAAACATGGATTAAAATCATAACCGAGAACAAATAGAAGAGGATTTTGATAATAAATGATTTCAGAGCTACACAGTGACATTACATTTAGCCTATGTTACAACAAGAATCGCAAATGGCTACTTGGAAACTTTTTTTCTTTTTTCAGTTGGGTAAATGCTTTTTTTGTTGGGGAAGCTATGAAACCAGGGAGAGGTAGGGCCCGCTGAAGAGTCAACTGCCAATGGCAAATGAGATTTGGTCCTGTGAACAATTGTAGAAAATTCCCTCCTTTACCACTGAACTATAGCACAAGAGCTTGGTACTAAGAAACTTTGAAAACACGAGTTTCTGAAAGTGGGGATACTTGAGAAAACAACAAGTGAATTGCATAGACTTCTTAAGGAAAAGGCAGGAAATGACTAACTGGAAAGAAACCATATCTTAAATGGCAGAAACTTCTAAGAATTTCTGAAAACAGTATTGGAAAAATCTCGAAAATTTGTGGGAAAAATATTGGAAATTTAATGAGTTTTATACAATATTGAGTTCTAGTACAGAAAACTTCTAGAAACTTGTTACATCCCATCCCTAAATTACTATTTATTATTCACTTTAACTTGAATGCAATGTGAATTTATGAGATTAAAATGATTGACAGGTTGAATGACTAGATGAAATATTTTTGAAACGCAATGTGAATTTGACACTATACTGATTTATCAATGAATGTGATGAAATATGAAAGTGCAATGTTTAATGCAATGAAATTTATATATTGATATATTGGAAATGTGATGAATGCAATATGACAAAAATGGCTAACTACGTGTTATGGTTTCCAAGTGGATGACAGGGTTGGATGTCGTGCCTCCAGTGGATGAGGGGGGGTATCACCCAAGGGGAGTATCACCCAAGAGAAGGAAGTGGATAAAGAACCCAATCATAAAACCATCTAAGCTTGTTAGGATAAGCCTAGGACAGGTTTGAGGTGTCATACCCATGTAAGTCGAACCTTGTTTTATTCATTTTTAGAGGTTATTTAACCTAAGTCAAGTTATAGGGAAATTTCTTGTAGGAGCCTTAGGGTGTGGGTACTCTTTGATCGCAAAACGAGTGCTTATATACATATATATAATATGAATATTTATATTGATAATATTGTTTATTGTTTACAGAATTGATAATGTGAGTTTGTATTTTTATGAGTAACTAGGGTGACTAACATGTTATTCTATATAAGCAAAAGGGAAGGTATCTATGTTTGTACATTTGGATATATGTACATGTGGTAAGCTGGAGTATGTAGATATGTATATACCTATACGGAATATCATATTTCTTGTATAAGTATATATGTATGTGGGTACCCTAGGCTTACAAGGATGTACATATATTTATGCAAGATATTAATTTTTGGTCAATGCAAACAAGGAATAAATACAAGTGTTCAGGGGTTGAAAAGGAGGTGTAGGTGTTTATTACTAAGTTTGGAGGATTTGATATTAAAATCCTTAAGATAAGGCCGACCTATGATGAAAAGAGTATAAATTAAATACAATGTTAATTGGTTAAGATGAAGCCACGAGCTGGCTGTGTATATAGTCAACCATAAATTAAATAAAGTTATTTTATAATGCTGATTTAAGGGAGATTAAATGGTCTTCAAGGTGGCGAACTATGTTAGTTGTAAATGGTAGCAAAGCCACCAAAGTTTGCTCCAAATAAGTAGCAATGTGAGCCTGGTAAAAGGCAAAAACTGAATGCTTATTAATAGGGATTTGAAACAAACCTTTTAAAGGCGCCAACCTCCACTTTTTGCTGTTTGACTAAGTCAAAACTGTTCTGAGGATTTGTAACAGATTCTTGGGCAGATATGTTGAGTCATTGATCTCCTAAAGTGGAGCTTTGAGGGTGACTATCATCCACTAAATTATAGCCTTTTAATGTGAGCAGAATTTGATATAAATAAACTCCAAAAGGTCGATTATTGCAAAGGAATTTTGAACGTGCTAGAAAAATGTTCTGGAAGTGTGAGATATTTTCTTGTGTAATGGCTGCTGGGCGTGGGAGAGATTTTTTTGGGTAGCTTCAACCACTTGTATTTATTGGTTTGAACCAACCTCATTTAGTTGGTCGATAGTGGCTTTGAAGGTGGTTATTTTTCTCCTTTCTATATAAACTACTTGTGCATACTGAATTGGGGTTACAAAAAAATGAAAGGGAGAAGGCATATTGCTGTTCATAGTTTCAGTTCTAAATAAAAACTGAGATATAGTTGCACAGACGTCAAAAAGAAAGTCATTGTTGAGGCTGCTGTGCGAATTCTGGGCAGAAGTAAAGCATTTTTTGTGCGTCCTAACAGGCATGTCTTATTTTCTGAATTCTAATTTCTGAGTCTCTTTTCCTAGCAAGGGATACAATCTGATAACTCTCGTTTTCTGAGTTTTTCTTGTTGAAACTTGAAAGATAGTGAACTGTTTTTCTGTGAAGTAGGAACTAAGTTTTTGAGCAGCAAAGTCTCTTTTTTCTCTATTTGAAATTTGTGAACAATATATAGAGCAAAGAATATTAAAAGGGCTAAGACCCAGTATTACATTTAAGGCTGATAAACCGTTTGTTGAAGGGAATCTTGGTGTTAATAAAAAGAGACCATATGCATGTCAATCCTTTAGGGTTTGAGCACAACCAAAAAGATGCTCACAAAAACTAGCCATTACTGCTTACCAGTGAGACCCATTATTAAATAGTGTGTTGGATGCTATTCTACGTTAAATATATTTTGAATTCTTGTGCTTAGTAATTCAAAAGGAAAGTATTTCCTTACTGTATTGGTAACTACAATTTCATAAGTGTGTAATGCTAAAATGTTAAGCTAATGTATGACCAAGAATAGGTTAGTTTGGTGGCATAGAAGTCACACTTGAGAGTTATCTACTTTAGAAACAGCGTATGATTCTTTTTGCATGAGAATATGGGCTAGATTTTAAGGCAGAAGCCTTAAACCCAACATTGCTAGTATTGCAACAAGGGTGTCATAATTTGCTTATGAGTTTGAAATTATCTTGGTTGCGAACACCTTAGTGGGTGTGGATTAATGTGACCACCTTAGGAGGTTATTAGTATAATATCTTTCTATTTGTTTAGTTAATGGTCATCTAGTCATATTTAGTTAGTTTAGGATAATTCTAATTTTATTTTTTGTTAACGTTTGTTTCTTTTAGAAACAACGTCTTTGTAAATCTATATAAGGAACTTTCGTTCCTCTGTTTTATATATAACATCAATTATTTGAACATGGTATCAAAGTTGGTCTGAGCTTGTCTCCCTCACAGAAGGGCTCGGGATTTTGGGAGGGCCTACTGAAGTAAGGTTTCTGAAAATCGCGAGCTAGGGTTCGTGGTTTTATTTTTCAAAAGCTTATGTTCTTACTTCCAGATTTTTGTGGGTTCCTATGTGGAGAAATAACGGACTCGTGTGAAGAAAATGCATCCAAAGCCTGCATCTACAGATCGCACGTGTTTTTCCTGAAGAATTGCATTCCATTTTTTGTGCTTTTTTTTCTGTGTCGAGAAATTTAGACGGATTTTTGTGAGTTTTCTTGCATGATCTAGGTTTTTTTTCTAGTCTAAACACACGTGCAATTTTGTTCGTGGCATTTTTTTCTATTCTGGCTTCTTCTGCCTATGACCCGTCTAAATCATGCGACCTAGGTGATTCTTTTGGTGCATTTTCTGGTGATTTTTTGGACGTGAGACTAAAAATCACATTTTACATTCCAGCTAGGGTTTCTGGTGCCCTTGTGCGATTTTCTACTCTCCTTTGACGGGTTTGTAAATCGATGTTTTGGGTTTTTAATAATTTTTTGTCCCTTAAAAAAAAATAATTGTCTTGTAGGGTTTTTGTCAATTTTCTCCTTCAAAAAATTCTTATGGGTTTTCATAATTTTGACCCTTAAAAAATTTTGTTTGGTTTTCTGAATTTTTGCTTGAAAAAATCATGGGAGGGTTTATAATTTTTTCCTCAAAAAGTAACGGTTTGCTCCTGTATGCCCTAGTTAGGGTTTTCGCAGTTCGGGAGGGCTCTCTGGTTTCTGGAAAGGTTTTACCGTTTTTCCTTAAAAATGATGTTATGTATGTTGATCCGTGTTTCGGATTTTGTGCCAGCTACCTATTTGGTTTTTTTGATTTTATCCTCAAAAATCGTCCCTGGGCTTCTGTAATTCGCAGAGTTGTGTGGGATTCCTTTGTGGGTTTTTAACATTTTTTCTGAAAAATACGATGCTTTGTAAACTTCATTTTTAGGGTTTTGCGATTTTTTTCTCAAAAATCATGGTTTGTTGTAGTCTGTTTTGGTCACACTTAGAGTTGCTGGGGAAAACTCTTGCACATCTACCTTCTTGCAGTCTGTTTTGGAGCATTGTGCTCATCTGCAAAAGTTTGGAGGGTTTACCAAATTTTCCTCAAAATCGTGGCAGTTGTTCTTGGTGTGTCTCTGGTTACAGAGAGGGACAATTCTATTACCCAACATCAGGTTGGATGTTTTGTGATCAGTTTTGGTCATTTCCAGACTTTCTGCAGTTTCTAGGAGGGTTGGTGGCAAACTCATCTCAAGTGGCAGAGTCAGTGGCAGGCTCTTATCCTTTGTTGCAGAAGCATTTTGAGAAGGGGGCAACCTTCTCTTTTATTTCTCTGGGTAGTTAGAACGATGACCATTAAGGGAGGGTATTAGTATAATATCTTTCTATTTGTTTAGTTAATGGTCATCTAGTCGTATTTAGTTAGTTTAGGATAGTTTCTAATATCATCTTTTGTTAACGTTTGTTTCTTTTAGAAACATCTTTGTAAATCTATATAAGGAACGTCCGTTCCTCTATTTTATATAGAACATCGGTTTTTTGAACAGAGGTAAGCTTTAATGAGTACAAATCTTATATTAGTAGAACTAGTTGGTCTACATAGGCTTAACCTTAATAAATAAGACTACAATGTTACCATGAAAGGCCAAAACTTAAAGGTAGCTATATTACTAATGGAAGATTTAACCTTCACTATGGGGGATTATTATATGAATCAATATACCTTATGATGACCAGATAGGTCAAGATTCGATTAATCATTATATTACGAGGGTAGTAGCTCTCAAGGGTTATGCTAAGGATTTGAACAAGAGATTCTAGCCTTGACCCAAGTGGTTACCCATAAGTAACTTAAGTGTTCAAGTCAGAAATTACTATCAACTCAGATGAGTTGTTACTTAGTGAGACTTCATATTCTATGAAAGGATTCCACGTGGAACTAAACACTGAAAATATGAAATTATAACATGAGGAAGGAATCTTTAGTTCAAGAGTAATAATTTTTGTTTATATAAGACGAACATTTTGTCAATACTGTTTGTTGTGACCAAGAGGGTTTAGTCAAAGACTGTGGGTCATCAGTATCTACTACTAATGCTTTGAATGGGAGAGTAAAAACTCCCATGGTTATCGTGAAAGGCTAGAATAAGTGGCAATTGCTAAGTCCTAAGAAGTAACAGGAATGTAACTTGGGTATTATAGGTTAGTAAAGTATAACCAGTCAAGTAATTTATCGACTTAGTAAGTAAAGAACTAGAACATGTGGCGGTTGCTAAGGCCCAAGTTGTTATGTGGATGTAACATGGGTGTACTAAAGTCATAAAGACTTAACAACCTAGATGAATTATGATGTAACAAGGAATAGTACTATGCTTGAGATTGACAGGCGTCAAGGAGCAGTACTATAATCGGAAGGAACATTAGTCAAGGAGCACTATAATGCTCGAGATTGACAAGTGTCTAGGAGAATGACTTAAACGAAGACATTTCCTTTTAAGATGTAACTTTGTATGAAGTATTATCTAATAATCAAATAGTAAGTTTGAATTATCACAAGGTCAGATAAGTCTCCAAGTTGAGTAGGGTGGATGAACATACGACCTCGCTCCAAGTAGCGAATGTATCTTGAATAAAAAACAACTTTGGCCAAAGTGGGTGCATGAGTCACTGCATGCACGTGTCGGTTCACTGTGTACCAGATACTTGATGCAATCAAAGTTGTCTATCATAGTTGGAGGTTTTCCATAGTTGATAGACAATATTGGTTAAGCAGGTCACAAACACCAGAGCTCAGATGGCTATTATTAGGGGGTTCCTAACCATTCCCTTCATTGTAGGGCAGTGCCACTTCTAGTTCGGAAGGTGTGTAGGGGACCGCTTAAGTCCATGGTTGGAGGTAAAGCACTTGGGTGATGCTCTTCCTCTTGCAGTTGACTTGCTGAGTCTTGGAAGGTAGAGAAGAAAGAAAGTGTCCAAATAAGGATCTCTAACCCTAAATCTTATTTGCTTAATGTATGTTTATACTTGAAAATGTTTAAGTAGCAATTTGAAGAAAAGTATAGTGAAATGTACTTGAAAGTTTTTGGGATATTAAACTAGAAGCTAATATGTTTATCCATGTTTTGATTTAAGGAAATGTAATCTATGTTATTGAAGAAATTTTGTTTTCCTTACTTTTAGGAATGTTTACTTTTCTCTATGAAGTTAAAAATTTCAATGTAATTGCCTTGTAATAAGTTTGTGGTTGTTACAAAACTACTCAAACAAAAGCTTGAAATGACCAGAAACATTTTTTATGCTGCTGGAAACACTTCCAGCTCCTCTGTAAGAACTTCGCAAAGTTTCCAGCTTCCCCAATTAGGAAAATTCTCAAGAAACCAGAAACGAATTTTTAAAGGAAAATGGCTTCCAAGATTCAGAACATTCGGGTATTTTTATCATTAGTGAGGAAAACAAAAGCATTTATGTTATTGAATTTTAGGATGAGGTTCTCCTTTAGGCACTTGAGGAAGTAGAAGGAAGATAACTCATCCACTAGGACAAATCATAGTTTGCAGACTCGCTGAGTACTTGGAAAATCTCGCCAAACTCCCAAGTCTTGTGGGCAACCGAGACAAGTAGACCAGACTCACAAGTCAACTAGACTCACAAACCAAGTCTCAGAGAGTCTTGCCGAGTACTCGGCCAAGTCTTGGTCCAAAACTTGCCAAGTCTCGGGCTTGGATTCCCAAGTCCTGAGCTCAGACTCTCGGTCTGCAGGGAAAAGGCCCATGCAACATTTTAAGTAAAAAACACATCATTTTTTTTCATTTTTAGCTCTTATTTGCCCATTTCACTGAACTGAGAAGAGAAATTTTTAGAATCAAAAGTTACATTAGAAGGGAAAAGAGGAAGATGTAGATTGTATTTGTTTGTTTTTTCATTTTGACATACCATTATATGTAAACAATTATAAATTTATAATGTTGTTATACATTTGAAACTATGATATTTCAAATTTTGAGAGTTTGAAGATCATATGACACATGTAATGTTTGAATTATGACAAATTGATGGTCAAATTAAGCTTTTATGTTGTCTAAATGCATTAATTTCTTCTTCTTTTTTGTGTAATTATAAGGTTTTTTTTTGCCGAGTTCTGAGTCTGAGTCAAAATTTTGGGCTGCTTAGTCGAGTCCGAATCTGAGTTCTAAAACCATGGGACAAATGACTTTAGATTTTCCACCAAAGGGAGAGGAGACCAAAGGCCATTAAGCACTCAATTGGGTCCTCAATTTCAATTTCTGCGAGCAAGAAAATGTATTGGTGACAAAGCCAACTGGTCACATTCTTTTGCTCAACAACTGTTATGTCAAGGATCAGAAAGGCCATCTCCCAATGCAGGGCTCAACCAAAGGGAGAGGAATCAAAACTGTAATATTATTGTAATGCTGAAATTAGCATACCCATGCCATTTCTCCTTTCATTTTGTGCTCACCTTGGTGGAGTGTCTCAATGCAGCAACATAGTGACAAGTGGCATACTCAAGTTAGGCTTGGCTTGTGGCTCAATTCCCATGAACATCCCACTCACCCTTATCTATGCTATCATCCATATATTTGCAATTACTCATCATTATTGCACCCTTATTCGCACTCACTTCCCTGCATTCACTTGCTGCCTCAAAATTACCATTTTAACCCTAAGGTTCATTTCCCAATGACTCAGGATTAACCCAGTTCGGTCCCCAAGCACATGATAACAAACCTGAAATTCAAATTTTAATATTCAAATTCTGACTTTTCCA
>VDFB02329289.1:0-18290 GCA_007258455.2 Sequoia sempervirens | reverse complement strand
AATTTCTAATTTGAATTTTGTATGTTGATGTTAAATCTTCATTGTTACATTTCATTTTAATTCTCGGTATGATGAATTTATAATATTAATGTGTTTTAATGAGAAATATATGAGGTTGACATATTTATGTCATAGATTCATTTAATTTCTTTTGAAAGAATTCTAAATTTAATTTTATGTTTAATATATATTGTAATTCGATACATCATGTAAGTTGTAGCCACACTCTGAAATTTCAAAACTATCACACACAATATCCACACTTGCAAACATTGCTAACTATTGAGCTTATTAATGAATATGCATCATTTGTTGATTCTATCAATTCCCATAATGATTTAATGATGATTTTATATATATATATATATATACAGCCATACCCAAACGTACCATAACCAAGGAAAAGAAATCACCGTACCAGCATACCCGCATTCCATACCCGTGCCTGTTCCCATACCAGAAACGACAACTTAGCTTTTTTGTTAAATTTTTTGTATATTCATGAAAGTGTTTGAAAGACTAACTGAAAACAGTGCAGAATACCTTGGAAAAAATGGTTCTTGATTTTTTCAATGCTATTCCAGAAGTAGCAGGTAGATAAAGTCAACATTTTTCTTTATTTCTCGCTGATTAATGTAATTTGCATTTTTTCCTATAAAAATACCGGTGCAGTTTATATTTAATTATAAGATCATAAGCCAAAAGTGGAATCTTACCACATTAAATACTGATATAAGTTTTGGAAGTTGTTTAGAACAATCATTCAGAGAGAAACAAAGCATTGAGATAAAAGGTAAACAAATATTACCAAAGGCACAAAAATTACAATAAATCAATGAGATTCCATAAAATCACCCAGCATTATGCATCTCCAATATGTTGGAAAAGCCAAAAAGTTGCAAAAGCAATTATCAATACCTAAGCATAAGCCTTGGCAACAGTTTCCAACTCAGCAAGCCATTGTTGACATGAAGTATGAAAGAAGGTCAAGGAATTAGAGTTGCAAGAGGACATGGATCAGATGCTGCAACTAACATACAGTGATTGTCTGTCCATCTCCTGTGTTATCTGAGTCATAGACTAGCCGGGAGCAAGTATATGATAATAACAAAATATTGAGGAAATTTTAAAAATTAAAAATATCAAATTTACAAGTAATTTAAGAAATTAAGTTATTTTGAATTTATCCTTATGTTCCTATACTATTACATGGACATGTTCAAAGATTTATTTTACCATGGACTCATAAAGTTAAAAATATAAGCATCCAACATGGAAGCAAAAAATAGAAGTAATTTTGTACTGAAATCACCCAATCAAAAGTCAACTGTAAAGCTTAAACCTGTAAGAAATGAATGGAAAAAAGAGCATCATTTATCTCCCTTTTTCACTTATGAATGATATTCTTTCAAACATTTGAGGCATTGATATGTCTTTGAAGTCTGAGAAAAGCTTAAGCCCCTTTCATATGTCTAATGAATTGATTGTTCTCTAGTTGACCAATATGAAGATGCCTGAAAGTAATACTCACAAAACATGTTCAAAAGATCAAACAATTAAGAACTTATTTTCGGGCAATCCACAAAGAAATTGATGACAAGTTTGTCTAAATGCTCACCAAGTTTTTTGCAATAATTTTATCACATTTTTATGTATATTATCTCAAACTAAAGCACCATTACCAGTGTTAATAGATATTCTTCTACGTCAATATAGCAATTAAAATGTCAAGATGAAGATACACACAATCAGGAATTTAGGGGAGAGGACCTAGTAGTTGTGCACCCTAACTTCGCGCTTCTCAAAATCCTACATGCAAATTTCCAATCACTCCCAGTTTTTTACAGCAGCTTACTTGGCAAGTCCCCTGCTTATAACTTTCGTTTCAGGACCACATCATCAAATATGATGCCACATCAGCATGCTTTTTGTCAAGGTGTCCAAAAAGGCCCAAAAAAAAATTGAGACCAATACTTGTGCATTCACATCATGTGCAATTGAGCACTGATGTGGCATCACATGATTGGTTGCTGTTTAGATCAAAGGAATACATTTTGTTTAATTATGGATATCAAGTCAGTTGTTATTGGGCTGCTATATAAACAACTACTATCACAACTATTGACATTATGGCAAACAACCGCCTTCGTCACATCTATTAAAACATGCTCAACTATTGGTTCCCTCCTCCCATGGCGTGAAAGATTTATAGTCATGGTTGAGACTCAAGAAAAGGGAGATACAATCGGCAGAGTCAATACTCATTGCAATAGATCTGATAAACATTGTAACTTACTAACTGGTGAAGTAAAATGAACTCTATGGAAACTGAGTATTGCTTGAAATTGAAACAAAAGCATTAATAAGAAAAAAAAAAAGATTAAAGGCAGAGATGGCAAAGGAGATAACAGAGAATGTACCATGGCCATTTCGGAAAAAGTGATGAAATGGAAAAATAGAAAAATCTTTTCATGGCCAATATGAAAAGTCAGCAGCATCTGAATTGATTTTTTCCTTGGGTTCAGAAGCCAGAAGAATATGACAAGTACAGAGAATGAATTATGTGGGCTCATTATCTGTATTGGTCATACAATAGCTCTCGGAGAATTTTATTGATAAAGCTAGGGCAAAGATTGAAAGTGAACCAGCATCAACCCGGACCTGGTGTATTCTTTCGTCAGCCAGGCCAACGAGAAATTCACGGTTGTGTTTGAAAAAAGAGTGTGGTGGCACTCAATGCAAAGCCAGCTAAGCATATGCTCTTAAAAGCGATGGTGGTCTCTACAAAATTGAAAATAATTAGGTTTCAAAAGTAGGTGCTTTCCACAAAATCAAGAAATTTTCTGAAAGCAAATTACCACTGCTGTGCTAGTTCAGCCAATAAACTACCGCCGAGAGGTATGTGTGCTGAATCGTTTCATCATGGATTGATTTCGTTCTGTCTCAAAAACCACATTGAGAGTAACCGCGGAAAGAATCTCAGCATATTTGTGTCACCTTCACCCCTTCAATCTCTATTTTGACTCAATTCTGTGTGTTTTCACCAAAAGCATTTCCAGATTTTAGTGCTTCCATTACTCTTTAAATATGATTATGAAGAAATGTGGATGCTGAAAACGAATCGGAGCCACACAGGTAAAATTTGGTTACAAACCTATAATATGGACAGCTCAATAAAATACGTTTTTAAGATTGTGTGTTAATGTTTAAAATGTTTCTCGTTGAGACTTATTTAGACGCAGAAGAATTGGTTGTTCTAATCTCTACTGTGCAGATTTAGCCGCCCACTCATTGTGACAGTTACTTATTTCCCAGTCCAGCACGTAAGATTTGAAGAATCTACAAATTTAATTTTGACGATTGATACAAACTTGGCTCTTCAGAACCTCTCAAGTATGACCCAGATTTAGACTATAAGAATGACTTTTAACACAGTGATTTTCTATTCCTCTTATAGCAGCGTGCTACATGCCATTCACTTTTGTTTTAGAGAGTAAATTTTCATGCATAAAGAACTATTTCAAATTTATATACTCTATATTGGACATAGAAATTTTAAGAAAAGATACAGCAATCACAACACAAACCATTTTGAAATAGAATACATCAGTTTCTAACAAAAGCATATAGAAAAAATAGTTGATATTAAAATTCCCAGACACCCATTCATATGAAGTGTTACATTGTAAAGGAAGGCAATTCGTTCATTACAAAGATTCAGATGAACCTGACTACCCAACTCATTTCCAGAAAAGGCCCTGCACACACATTGAACCCTAAATTGAGAAAAGGCCCTGCATACACATAGTTCCAGCTTAAGCTTTATAAATTTGCAAGAAATTCTAGTAGAACACAAAATCAGAGGGATATATCAAATTTTATTGATAAATAATGCTCAAATCGTAGAAGAGACAAGTAAAGAAAAAAGAAAACAAAGAAAGTAGAAACATAATAAGACTACTTTATAAATAAACCCACCTGACGAGTTTGTCGATGTACTCAGATCATAGCAGAGACCAGTATGGAGCTGCTCTGAATATCCATCTGCAATGTTGTGGCCGAAGAAGAATTGACTGTTTAAATTAGCAGTTATTAAAGAAGATAATTCTCTGCTATTAACGGTGCAAACTGAAAAGAATTGGAAACAGGGTGCTACTTTTTAAATTTAGTCGACCGTTATTTTTCTTTAAAGCGCCAAGTTTGAAAGACTGCCAGTTGTTTTATATATTTATTCAACCTTGTTTTTCTTTAAAATTTTGGCCCAAGTTTATTTAATAACATCATTTTTGAATTTCTCATCCCTATATGAATCATGGCTTTGCTTGAATATGTTATATAGAAGTCTACCATAACCGTGTGTATTTATATCACAATTTCAATTTTTTGTCAATTAAAATTCTGGTTTTAATATTGGACAAGTACTTGACTTTTGTTTATTGAGTGTTCTTAATATTAGTATAGATATTTTATGTACATTTAAAGATATTTTGTGAATTTTACAAAATTTATTATAAAGATTTGAAAGCATGTAGTTGAATTGAATTTATATATTTCACAACATGTTTTGTATACAAAAATCATGATATCACTACTATATTTTATCACTTGAAATTCATAAAAGAATTACATAAATTACACTTGTTTTAAAATGATCATGTTACTATTGTATAAATAAAAGAGTATATAGTGGCTATTAATGAATAATATGCAAATTGATGTAGGAGTGATAAGTATTTGCATGGCATTTCTAGTCATCTAAGATAGTTATTAAATATGAGAGTTCAAGGAATAAAAATTTAATCGCTTATGTTGTTAGGAAAAAATCTACAAAACCCCTTGACAATTAAACACAAAACTCAACTCAACTAATAAACATTGAAGTATTTTTAAATTAACCGTTGAAGGAGAATATTATAGAAATTTAAGTAGCATTCTAGCATGTAATAAACACTTAAAAAAGAAAGAATGAGAGAAGGGGGAGGAGGGGGAAGGTGGGTAGGCAAAAAATGGATAAAAGTGAGGATTAGAACGAGTTTCGAGGAATGAGTTAAAATGGGGACATGCATAGTTCGAGTTGTATGTCATCTTAGCAAAGATCATGTCATGTGTACACTTGTCACTACCTAAAGAATAATCAAATCAAAGTGATCCCAAAATAAGGAGAAAAGTGTAAGCTATAGAAACTTCATCATTATATAATACCTCCACTTTGAGTGCGTATGAAATAGTATGAGGATGCATGTCAAAGTAAACTCAAGAAATCAACATGAAAGTATATTTATTCAAACACTCATAGAAGGGATGCATAAATGGATATGGATGTCGATTCTTAGTACATGTTCCCTTGAAATGAGTGCACTCGAAAACTTGCAAACACATAATCTAAAAAAATCCAATGAGTAGTTTACACTAACCATTCTAAAAATAAGAAAAAACATAAATACAAATTATTAACAAGTAGAAAGGAAAATAGCATACTACCCGAAGACAACTAGCAATGTACTAGACCAAGGGGTAGCTAACATAATACAACTTCATCGCAATGAAGTAATGAAGTGCCCAAGGAAATTTATGAAGTACCATCAAGGTGTAGTTGTATTGATGTGTGTTTTATTACACCAACTTAAGTTTCTATTAATATTCTCGTGAAAAGAAATAAATTCCCTAAGACTTTAATCATCTAATCTAAGCCTCTCATATAATTTTATGGGCGAGAGATATAAGAGAACACAAGTGAATCCTAATAATCATTAATTTCCTCATTGTCAATTTAATAGCCATGCATGTGATTAAACTAGACTTGAGCAATTTTTACAATAAAGCATACCAAAAGATCTTCAATACAATCATACTCCAAATCTATCCTTAGGTCTTAAACAAACACTAAGCTAAAAGAAATAGCAAAAGAGACAAATAGATAACGAGAAATAAAGCAAATAGGTGCTATTAATCTTCTTGTAGTATCAATCAAAAAGCTTTTTAAACCACCCAAGCCAAGCATTGTAGGGATAGAACAACTTAACCTTCCCCATAAAAATGAAATCATTTAGAAGAAATCAACTTGAAAGATGTCTCAAATATTACAAGACCATAGATGTGCACACAAGTAACAACAATTTTTCATTAAAACCAAATTTGTAGAAATAAAATTTACATCATCTTTATTTACATTCTCACAAAGATTCACACGTTGAAACTCATATTGATCTAAATCTCCATTCAAATAATAGCATTCCTATTCTTGTAAACTATAATATGTTACTCTAATATCTAACCATCTAACCTTCTAGTTATCCAACCTTTAGCTATCTAGCTCCTTTTTCACAATATGAAGCTTTTGGTCTTATATACTTTCAAGAAATTCAATATAGTCCAAATTGCTTATGAACACAACCACTAGGTTTAATTATGCTTGTGATTTCATTTGGTCATTCAATCAATTTCCCTAACATCAATTCTATATTAAATTGGCAATCCCATCTTGGATCCACTTTAGGCTACTAAATTTAATAAATGAGAGTTATGTGAATATCAAGTTGTATTATGGATAAATATCTTTTTGATATATTGATGTTTCTATATGTAGTGTAGAAAAATGTATCCCTTTACATTTTCACACTTGTTTGGGCCCTTGTGAACTAAATGGACTTAATTGTGCCTTATTTAGGGTGTTGTAAGGTGTTTTCTTACACTTTCACACTATTCTAGGATTTTCTTAATTAAGTGGGCTTCTTTATGCTTTAATTGGCCTTATTTTGCATCCACAAGCCTTAATTAATGCATCTTTCTAAGGACAATCTTGACATACATCAATTGACCAATCATAATTCAATGTTTTTGGATTGTATGGTCCATATTTAGTTATCTGGGACTCATACGCCACCTTGGGCTTGTATGGGTCCCACCTAGGTTTCGGGGCCTAGATTTGAATTTCACATTAAACTAAGCATTTCTTGAAAAATGTGTCCCAAGCCTATCCTAATAGGACTCATATGCCACAACTGGCGTATGAGTCTCGCTTAGCTTAGACCTAAATTAAATTCAATTTCTTGGTGGGATTTTATTCTCCTAGATCTAATGTCGGCTTATAGTGTTGTAATTTCAGGAAATTTGGCATAAAGAAGTATAAATACAAGGTTATTTCACCCATTTTTCACCTAAGCAATCATAATATTGACCTATCAAGCTTACAAGTCATCAAGTTATCATAAGAGCATTTACAAGAGCATTCAAGAGTTTTTATCAAGCATTTTAGAACATTATTCAAGTTTCAAGCATCATGTCAAAGTCATCATGCATCATGTTTATTTTTGAGCTCACATTTGTGATGTAGGGTTTCATGATTCAAGCAAGCATTCAAGTCAAGATCCATATCATTCAAGCAAGAGTCAAGATCCACATTCATGCTAGTCATTACTTAAAATATTGCAACATTTCATTCAAGGGTTTGGTGAGTTGCAACATTGCATATTTGTTCATTCATCATTCCTCCTTTCTATTTTATTTCATTTCAAGTTTTGATTACCAAAACAGGGTTTGACCAAGGCAAACCCCTTTCTACTAACAAAAAAATAATGTTCCCTCTCTTTAGTGTGTGATTTGTAGATCTAGGTCAAAGATACATTGAAGAGAAAGATTGGAAGAAGTTTTAATGTTTGTAAAGATGTCAAAGTTATCATCTTGTTTACAAGATCATTAAAAGACACCTACAAAGCAGAATTTAGCATCTCAAATCTAGAAATTAGAATTGGAAGGAAGAGCAGAGATAGGAGAGAAAATTCAAACTCTGAATTTTTGAAAAAGCATAACAAGACTGATATGCCACTTCTGGCATATGAGTCCTAGTATAGTGATTTTTCCATATTTCAGGAGTTCCAAACTTCTCATTGCTAGATTTTTGTACCTACCCAGAAACCCTAATCCAGGATTAAATTGCCTAGCCTGGCACATGATTCCTAGTGAGCATTAAGATCAACGTTTTAGACCTTGTTCTGAGCTTCTACAGGTTTCCAAGTTCACCTCTGTGTTTTCTCAGTTTACTATTCTGATTTACATTCATTTCTAGGTCATTTACTTAAGTTTTTCACATCACTAGGTTTTGTCATTAGATCTTGCATGTTACTAGTCTTTCCAAGCCCTAGCTTGGTGGTGAACCCCTTTTTAGTTTCTAAACATACCCTAGGACACCCTATTGCAAATATATTTCCCCCATTCTATCATTGGATTGATATCTCTAAGGTATGATCATTGAGTGAAACTTGAGTGAAATAGGTCCCCCTTGTGTGTGTTCTATCTCTCAATAAGGTAGAATCACCTTCAACAACCTATTTTCCATGTTTCACTATATACCACAAGATGTTATAATAAACATATAATGGTTTGAGCTATACTAAATGGGACTAGAATGAATGTATGTATGTATATAAGTTAATTTAATTATTTTATATATTACCACACTAGTTCTAGTCCTTATCTTACCCATTTACATTGGGTATAAATCATAAACATGAAAAGAATACACCTAGATCTTGTTGGGAATTAAGGTGTCTCAACCTTTGCAAGTTCCTAACATTGATTTATTTAATTAATTAATTTATACCTATGCTTGTAATTTTATACTTCGTGGGACCTATTTCAGTGAGGTTGCAACTTTCATGTTAGGTGACTAGGATGGCTTGCATCCTAAATTGGCAGAAATAGGCATCCCACTTTGTGGACCCCACTATGTAGCATAATTTATGGCATGTTTCATAAGTTGTAAGTGATTATGATTTATTATGATGGGATTATGATAGATCATGTCATATAAAAAAATACGATAGTGTAAGAGTTAGAAATGGATGTGAATATGATAGGTGGGACGTTTTGCATGAAGGAGGTGTGTTGCATGTTAGGTGGGACTATTTTCATTCATGTAAATGACTTGCATGTTGAGATTGGAGTTATTTTCTATAATTCTAGGTGAAGATAGGTACCTTGCATGTTCATCTTCAAACTTGCATGCATACATTGAAGAGGATGATGACATGTGGCATTTCTAGGCATCCATCTTGCAAATCTATAAATATTAGTGTTTTCTTCAAGAGTGAAGAGGGAAGATTTATTCATTGCATTGTACCCCAAAATTAAAAAAATTTACACTTAGACATTTTGAAGAAATGAGTAAAAGTCTTGTTAAATCTGTCAAAAAAGGTCAAAATTTGGGGTTTGCATGTGTTACATGAGGGGTTAAAATGTGAAATTTCCAAAATCTGACGATCTGGGTCTGCTCAAAGCAACCTAATCTACAAAACCCAGATCTCAATTTTTCATACACTTTTAGGGCTGCTTTAACAGAATTTTCTAAAATTGTTAACTTTTAAGGTTTTTCCCCAGTTTCTTCCGAAGCGGATCTCGCGTAGAAATTTTCTAAAAATAGAAAGTTTGCATCGACCATGGTGTTGGCCCCGATTTTTGATTTGAAGCATCAAAATGCTTCCCATAATGGGCTGTATAGTTAGAGATCAATCTGAGTCAATTTTGCCCTAATGGGTCTATTTTGCTTTTTTCCTCTGTTCTCAGGAGAAATACGGGAAGTATCATCAATGGAGTCCAATTGGCTGCGGGAAAATTGTTCTATAGATTCAATGATCAGCATTGAGTGAGATAATATCTCAAAATGATGTGAACATGTATTATTGAATGAAGAGAGATGGAGAGGTAGAGGCTCGCCTGGGAGGTGTGCTTACTGCCACCTGCCTTGTCTCTTAGAGCCTAGAGGAAGATAGGCGCTCATCTTTTTAGGGCATCAAAAAATGAAATTAGGGTTTGACCTTCCAAGAAAATTTTTTCAAAATTCTCCCAGCTCCGCAGCGAATCTAGCAGTGTGGTCATCGGATCATCCAGTCATCCAGGATTCGAGGTCAAAGAGGGAAGTTTCAAACATAAGACGAAATGAAAATCATAAAAATGTTTGAAATTTTTTCTAATTCTAGGAAATTTTAGTGCCCCTGGTGCCCAAGGGTGCCCAGCCTTTTGAGAGGCCAAACTCGGCAGTTAGGGTTTTCTGACGAGCTCAATCTCTCCAGAATTCAATCAGCTCCGCAACGGGTGTCTTTGTCCAAGCATCAAACTGGTCAATCTCCAACAAATCCAAATCAAAGTTAAAGGTACAAAATGAAGGTTTGAATTTAAAGATGAAATTAGGTGAAAATATTCTAAGTCTGGAGCAAATGGGTGCCCCTGAAGGAGAAAGGCACCCAAGTTTTTGAGTGTCCAAACAGAGGAATTTGCTAGTAAAGCTCTAACGTGATTTCGTCATATTTGATCAAGCTTTCGAACGAGATCACCAGCACGTCAATCTAAGTTGGAAGTCACCAGATGCACCAGCTAAAACAGAAGGTCAAACAGAGCTAAAGTTAAAAGCAGAGAAGAAAACACCAAAAATGGCTAACTTTGGTGAAGTTGGGCGCCCCAGCTTACCAGGGGCGCCCAAGCTTTTGAAGCCTCAAATCCAAATTTCTGACAAAGTTACTCCCAAGAGACTCCTCTTGATTTCTCCTTAGCTCCATAACGAGCCCAACCATCAGCCAATTTGAGCTCTAGGCCACCAGATCAGGCAGGATCATTTGTAGAAGAGAAGATGAAATGTTGAAAATGGCTAAGTTTGGTCAAGTTGGGCGCCCCTGGAGAGAAAGGGTGCCCAAAATTTTGAGGTCAGAAATGATGGAATTTTCCAATACACAGCCTAGGATCACCTAGTTGGTTTCAGCCAAGCTATCCAGTGAACTTTTCAGCCGGTCGATCTGATCAACGTAGATCCTAGAGTCAAGATTTCATCAGAAGATCAAAGGGAAATAAAGAAATAGAAAATCATGAAAAAATGGCTAATGTTGTGAAAGTTCAGAGCCCCTGGAGGAAATAGGCTCCCATGAATTTGAAGGTCTAAACGAAGTTTTTCACCAGAGACGCCTCCATAACAATCTTCTCAGAATTAGTCAAGCTATGCTATGAATCATCCAACTCATTTATAGGATCAATCTAGAAACCGGAGATCAAGGTCAAAGTAGGGGGTCAAAATTGTGAAAAAGTTGAAAAACTCAAAAAATGGCTAACTCTGAAGAAAATGGGTGCCCCTAGCCAAGAAGGGTGCCCAACTTTCCATGCCTTAGTGAAATTTGCAAAAATTTCAAAAATTTTAAAATTGCAAGAGAATGAGGATGTCCAAGTTCATCGAACAGGCTGATTTTAGGGTTTTGAAGGATAAAAGAGAAAGAAAGCAGAGTTATCTCAAGCCTAGAGCTTATTTAAAGAGGTTTTTATCATTCAAATTTCATTATTTTTGCAGGTGGCATCCAAGTTGAAGAGGAGCAAGAACTTTGAAGTTCTTATTTCAAGATTCAAAAGTTCAAGGTTGTTGATTTTCAAGAAGTTCTTCATTAATTTTCAGACCAACAACATAAGACCTAGCTTTTTCATGCTTTTTTCATCCAAAACATCAAATTTTTGAAGGAGAAGGTCAAGGATTTTCAATTTTCAGCCATCTAAGTCTCTTCATCCCAGTCTTTTGAAGAATTTTTCAAGAAATTTTCTCAAGTTGCAGTAGCTGCTTTTTCCTTGCATGTTAGTGAAATCTTCAGAGTTTGCAAATTTTGGTCATCTGGGTCCTCTTGAAACAGTCTTCTAAAGAAAACCCAGATCTTAGCTTTTTTCAAGAAAATTTTAGATTCTAGGGTTTGCTGCTTTTACAATCAGCCTTCAATATTTTTCACATCTGATCAACTCGGTTCATTTCAAATATGCTTCTAAACAAAACCCAGGTGCCAGCTTTTTTGAGAAAATTTGAAGAAATTAGGGTTTGCTGCTTTTTCAATCTACACTCAAAATTTTCAAAAACGGACAATTTGGGTCTTCTTGTAACAAAATTTTGAACAAAACCCATGTTTTAGAAAAAAAAATCTTGAAAAAATTTGTCTGTTTGAAGAAGAAAACCAACAAGCTAAAATTAGAGGATTGTGCAAAACTTACACCTAAATATAATTCAGTTCTTTTTTTCAAATTCAGTTTTCCTCGGTATAGAGTGTTACTTCCAGCAGAGTTCAAAATTAATCAATATTGTATCTATTTAGCATAAATCCTAGAGTGATGTTAGAGGAAGTGCTTTTCAAAACAACCTGTGGACATAAAACTTCCATCATCTCTGAGCTGAAGCATTGAGAGAAAGAAAAAAGATTATGATATGACAAAAAAGGAGGCATGTCGAAAAGAAATTAGGTACAATACTCTCTTCCTTTGGAAATCAAAAGAAGTGTCAGAAACATAAAGTTGCAGAGCCACCAAGTTATCAATTAGTGAGTCATCTTTTCGGACAGCAATGTTTTTCAAGAATAGAACTCATAAAGCAATTGAAGAAGTGAAAGATTCTCTAAGTTTGATCACAGAAGGCGAAGAGATCTTAGAGGAGGATGTTAGAATGTGTACCTTAGATAAGTATCAATTCCACTAACGGGACTAAATTTCTGGACATTGAATGCTGATTGAAATTCGATGGTTTTCATCTAGAGCTGCTCGCTGCCTGTGCTCTTGGAATAGTTCTTATCTGACATTCTTTGTGAAGAAAGAGATGATTGATAATAAGTTGGGTCACTTTTATTTTATTAGGTGTTAGATGCTGCTCTTGTTTTTCTGGTTTTGGGAAATAAATCTTGCTTGTTGAGCAAGCCCTAGATTAATGAAGAAAAGAGGAGATTTTAGGGTTCTACTCCTCCTAGCACTTGCCATATAAATTAAGGCCTTAGTTAGTTTTCCTTTACAATGTAATGGATTTATTGTGGTAGAAAGGAATTGCCAATCTCTCTCTTTAGCGACAGAGTTGTTATTGATCAATAGTTCACTTTGTTTGATAGAGACCATGCTGGTGATAACCAGCGTTGAGCCCTATTGTGCCTTTTTATTGCAGTCAGGGTGACATTCAGTTGTTGTTTTTGCAAATGCGTTGTTGAGTCTCTTTTAGCCAACAAGGAGTTATTGTAATTGTTGTTCTCTTCATGTAAGAACAAGTTTGCAAGCCTCTTTAGTTGCAAGTTCTTGTTTTGTGCATGTGTTAGGATAGTCTTTTGTTCCAGAAGTTTGAGAAATAAAACCATGAGCCTCCTTTGCCTTGGTAGAATGTCTCAAATTTTCATTATTTGTGTTATGCTTTGTGATCTTAATTTCAGCTTACATTGAAGTGTGTAGATGTTTGTTGGAAAAGAGTTTATTGAAGCACTTTGTTAGAGAATCAACCTTGTGCATTTCTAGTTTCTCTTGCTCTGTGTATTACTTGAGGAGTTAGAAAAGTCTTTAGCTTAAGTTAGTCATAGTTGAAGTTCTTTAAACAGAAAATCTCAGCTGCGGTGTTTGTGTTTAATAAACCTTTTGCTCTAGCTAATAAAAAAGATAGGCAACTTAGTTTTTAGTTTACTTTCTTTCAACACCATCAGGAAGAGGGAGCTTCCCCTCCTAATTTGAAGAGAAACTTTATTGTGCATAGTTGTCTGTTTCAAATACACATTCCAGAGGTGCGAATTTAAACACCAACACATTGCAAGGTTATGTTGTCAAATTTCCTCTAGAGAAGCAAGATGTAAATATCCATTTTAAGACTTTGAGCATATAAGTGTATTGTAATGTATGTTTTTTTTTGTAGATTAATATGTTGGTTCGATGCTTTGGAGTGTGCAATTTTTTACTAGAAAGGGTTTTTCCCATTCTTCTCTTATGTCGTTCTTCTATTCTTCTTCTTTCATGTTCTTAAAGTGTTGATTTACATGTTATGCAACTGAAATTTACTTAGATATGTAAGATATAATTTTTTTCTTCTAAGGGTTAATGTGATGGGAAATCAACTATGCCATTTTTTACTTTAAAGGCATAGTAGTATTTTCTTGTATCAAGTTGTTGAACATTTGATTAAAATGAAACATAGGATACTAGAAGGTGCATATTAGGTTTGTGTTTACCTTCCAATTGGTATCAGATCCAAGTTCCATGGTTTTCATTTGCATGTATGTGATTTTTTATGTACTTCTATGAACTTGCATGTTGTTGCATGTGTTTGTTCCATGGTGTTTAAGGTTTAGGGTATTTCTTTTGTTTTGATTTATTAGCCTAGAAAGCTTGAGGGAATATGTAAGAAGGAATTTTATATTTATTAATCCTTGTTCAAGTGGAAATCTTGTAATTGATCTTGTTTTGAGGACACGATAGGAATTTGAAGGATGGAGAAGATGGAATTTTATGGAGTTTATCATGTAGTTTCATTTAATATGATATTGAACGTGGAGATCATGTTTTATAGTATATATGATTCTCATGCATGGTTGTGTTCTTTTGTTTTGTGGCTGTGTGTAATAGATTATTCATGTTAGGTGTACATTCTTGGCTCACTAATTATATAGAGAAACTTGGGTTGTCAAGGCTATGGTTTGGTGTGCATATGTTGGGCACTTGGATTTAGTCCCTAGAATTAGAAGGAACTATTTTATTAACCTCAAATACATGTAGGCTATAAAATTGATTGTTGGATGATCTGAAAACTTTTGGAATAGCCTAGCTCCTTTGTATTCTTGTACATGGTGGTGGTTATGGAGTTGGCCTACAAGTGTTCTTGGAATCATTGGACCTCTTCTTCCTTTTGGTTCGTTGTACTTGCATGTCTCAATTTCATGTTGGTTGAATATGAGGGTTTTGTATATTTTTTGTTAAAAATCTATGGTTATTATTATCTATGGTATTCCATTGTTCTAGTTTGATTATTCTGGTTTATTGTACTTTTGGGTCTTTGTAATGTCTCCTTCTATGGAGTAGCCGAAAATGGCCCATTTAGCCTATTTTATTCTCATAGGCTAATTTCTAGTAATATCAAGAAATAAATAAATAAATAAAATAAAGAAGTCCAATAAAAAAAATGTATAGATGACTTTACTTTAATTAATTTTATAAAGTGACATAAGTGAATTAAAAAGATGAAATATTAAAATTCACTTTATAAAGGTGCTTTAATGAAATATTTTAAGACAGAATTTAAAAAGGCTTGTCTAGAAAAACATAAAAGAGAATTTGGGAGCTCATTTGCTCATGCTTGTTTTCTTTTTCTCTATTGTGGATTTGGAGATTCTTGTTGGAAGAAAACCCTATTACAAAAAACCTATGGGAAATCAATTTTGGTGGTGAGATATCTTCCCTAGTTGATTGGTAGGTGGAATCATACAGGTTTCATGCTTGGATCAAACAATTAAAAATTTGTAAGTCTTGTAGGCAAGACAAATTATTGGAGTTTAAAATATTGGAAGAATTTCAAGGTAGAAACGAGACACCATAGGTTACAAGATGACATTCATTAAGTTGGGTGTGATACTTCATTTTGCTGGGTATGATATTTTTATATTGGTGGCATGGTAATATTCCATTGTTATTTGACTTATTATACCAACTAGGCATGACATCTAGTGAGTGATTGTGGTCTTTGAATTCTCTGTTATTGGGTGCTAAAATTTTCCTAAGCCTACCATGGGAATTTGTAAGGGGTTGCAACAAATTTTGGTGGGATATGAGGCAACAATGCAAAATAGCAGATAAGGCATTGCCATTGTGGAGTGAAAGGTGAGTTGTAAGGTAAAAGATGGGGTCTTCAAGGAAATTTCCAAACTTATAACTCACGTTTTAACTAAGTTATAGTTGTTTTAGACTATATAGAGCATCCAGTATTTTATATTTCCCATCCTTGGCATAGGCGATATGGGTTGGAACTACTCTTGTGCACTCAAAACTGCAATTTCTTGAGGTTAGAGCATGATATGCATATATATGTAGTTCATTGATTAGAACATTAAACTGCAATATTAATTTTCTTTTTTTTACAATCATTTCAATGTATGCCATTTGTTTGTCAATTAGTCTCTTCAAAATTTGTGAATGTTAAATTGAAGATATGAAGGAAAAACACACTTTGATGTCTTGGAATTAATTACTCAAAAACATGACATACAAAAATATCTCATAAACAATTAAATATATAAATTGTTTGATGGAAATCCTATTAGCAAAAATTACGAAAATTGCACATTATTAGTCAATAAATTGGTAGGGTATTTTATAGTGGTATCAAAGAAATAGATTTTTCCAACCTAGAGGGTGTTTTAAAACTTGTGGAATGTCTAAAATAAATTTATGGATCCCAAGAATAAAGAATATATCACTTATAGGAGAAGAAAACAATTTCTTAATTCATATTTTGAAGAGGAAGACAATATGGGTGACATGAATGATCCACAACATCCAAGTACTATGCATATTTTTTAATTATTTGGCTAGAGGGCAATAGCAGTTGGTTCAATTAATGACTCAAATGATGTAAACCATTAATACCTATAACCATAATACATGTAGCAATGGTAATAACAAAAATAATGGTACTAATGGAAACAATAGCAACCATGGAGAGGCAAGCAATACCAATAATCCAACTATTAACAATTCTAGGGTAGCCATTAGAAATACGCATAGGAAACTAATGCCTAAATTCATAGAGGAACCACCTAGAGGACAAGCAAGACAATAGGATGGTGGTGAAGGGTTTGCAAATTATTTGACGGGGTACCAATCATTAGGAGAGGAATTTCATGTAGTTATGTCCTTAGTAGATTTTTTCTAGGCTAAGTACATGAATAGGCCTAAAGGAGACAAGAGGCATTAGACTAATGAGGAGTTACAATGTAGGGTGGGAAAGTATAGAGGGTGCATTCTCATTGGCTGGACTCTGACTATTATTAATTGATATCTTCCTATTAGGGTGATGTGGAATTTTGGCTTTATGGAAGATGGTGTTGAGGAAGGAGGTGGTGCTTGCACAAGTGGTATGAGAGAGGGGGATTTGGGGAGGCTACATAGAGTCATATATAGCCAAACAAGATTAGTAGGACACTCCAATAGTACCATGGGACCCTTGGTGTGTGGTTATAGATGCGAGTACATCATTAGATTATGATGCATGGTGGGCTACTCATAGGCCAGTGTGACTTACAGTACCATAGGATCAAGTGGTAGCAGGAGGAGGGGATGGCAATGGGCAACGAGTGCACCAAAGAGTGAATCTAGGAGAGGGGGGAGAAGGAGAGGAGGACATATCCAAGGAGGATATTGATGTGGAGGAAGAGGATCTGGATATTTCTAGAGAATACCATCTTGATGATGAGGGTGACATCTAGGTATGACTAGGTATCGTTATGTCAAAGTGAGACCAATTGTGGAACAAACTATGATCAATTGAGTATTAAGTGAGATATAATCTAGGCGAAGGTTAGCAGGCTTCAAGAATTGTTAAATGGGGCTCAAGCTAGAGACATGTTGGAAATCAAGGTATAACTTGCAGCAATATGAACTTATCAAAGTGATTGAAAATCTGAAATTATGTTTACAAGATTACCATAAAATGATTAAGTGATTGACAATTACAACAATAAAAGAAAAATTTGAAATATCACAATTCATCAACACAAGTGACACAAGATATACGTGAAGAAACCCTTGCAGGAAAAGACTTCAAATCCAATGTTTGTATTAATCTTCAAAGAAGTACATCAATACAACAATCCTCTCTATAATCTGGTAGAACTTTGTTTTCCTGACAACCTACAAAGAACTCATACAAAACCCCCATCCAAAAGCTCCAATATATAGAAGTTTGTGGGAGAGAATACCACAAATGGTATCCCAAAACAACAAGCAAAACCACTTGAAAAAACCCATGCCCCCCTTAGTGGAAATTTCATAAACAAGGAATAAAATAATAAATTATCACATGGCCTTCACATGGGCACCTAACCCATAACCAATAGGAATTGGTCAAACCCGAGTGCTCCATAACTCTCTAATAGCTCTGAGATGTCACATGTAAGATCATGCACCAACATGCAAACTCGTGGGTTCTAACTATGCAAGAGAGCATGCAAAACATGCAAATAACATGCAAGGACATGCACACTCAAGTGGTCCCAATCCAAAAATTTAGATGCCCAAGAGGAATATTCTCTCGAGATGCTTAGTAACCACCACTGTAATGGGTTCACCTCTTTGAATGCAATTACAATTTATCATAGGAAAATAAATAATAAATATTTTGTCCCTCATGTCTTCTAAAACACTTTCCAAAGAATGTGGAGACACGTAAATCAACTTAGGATAGCAATTTTAATGTCACCTATCCTAACATTCTCCCACTTGAAATTATACATTGTATTTACATCCATGAGATACAAATAAAACATATAATC
>VDFB02329288.1:0-21924 GCA_007258455.2 Sequoia sempervirens | reverse complement strand
GGGGACGCCTGGGGGACGTCCCCTGCCGTCCCCCCGTCCCCGAAACGCCATAGGGGACGGGGACGTAGGGTTTGGGTGGGGGGACGCGTCCCCGTGTAACACAGGGAATAATAAATCATGCATGCTCCTAGTTATCTTATAACATTGCTGATATGTTATGCTCCATTGACATTATTGTATATATATATATATATACATACATACATATATATAATTAATACGATTATACAATAAAGATACTTGTAGCAATTATTGAGCCTTATAGGTAATTGTGATTATTTGATAGAAAAATGAATAAATCTATGCTCCACGGGGTTTCGGGGATGGGGAGTACCCGGTATGGTGGGACGAGTTTCGGTATGGGGGTACTTTTGGGTCATTTTTTAGGGGACGGCAGGGGACGGCTGATAAAAAAATAGGGAATTTTTTAAAAATATATAGAAATTTCAAATGTTCATAGCATAACATTGATAAAGCATTCATTTTAGACATTTGTATAAGCTTAATACATATCATTAGACTTGAATTGAGATTTCACATGAGAATCGACAAACAAATTGACAAAATTCAAATGCTTTTCATTATCAATGTGCACACATATCATATAAAAGTCTGATAATTATAACCAAAATGCCCAAAGGCTCCAAGTCTCAACTATGAAATGACATGCTAAACATAAAACTAAGAAAATATATCGCTGTCCAAGGTCCCTAATCAGCAGAAGGTAGGTCTAAATCAGCATCGCCCTCGCCATTAGAGCTCGAGTCTAAGTTAGTGTCAGTGTCCATGTCAATAGAAGGATCTGCCTCAACCAATGGAACCCCAACCAATCCCTCATGTGCATTCTCCTCAATCTGCATAGCATCTTTGGGATTAACATCCCAACGTAAGGCTGGAGTCTGACGATACTGACTAGTTTGGCGATCCTTCACTCAGCTGCTCTTCTTTTGCTCTCCTTCACTTCACAAGCCAAATGTAAAAATGAGTTGCTTTTTCTCATTTTAGGGCATATATAAGGCATAAATTAGGTTAAGTGGCATGGGGCGTCCCTTGTGGGCCCGCCCATGCCTTTTTTTCATTTTAAAAAACTTTAATTTTTTATAAAAATGTGTTTTTTTTGCTGTTGGGCCATAGGGTACTTCTAGAAGTACCCTTGAGGGCTTCTAGAAGTACCCTACGTCCCCTGCCTTTTGCCAGAAGTCCCCTGGAAGTACCGGGTACTTGGAGGGAAAAAGGGGACAGCTAGGGGACATTTCCTGGCCGTCCCCGCGTCCCCGTTTCGTACCCGGTACGGGAAACGGCATAAAAACACAGGGGACGCGTCCCCGTGGAGCATACGAATAAATTTATGAATGTCTTTCTCCTATGATTGATCAGGAAAAGGAGAAAAAGAATGCAATGTGAACACTAGACCATCATAAAAGGATATCTTCAAGAAATCAAGGCAGATTTAGGGTAATCCCAAAATGGGGACATTACAGAGATCCTTGCAGCAGGAAAAGGAAAAGAAATTGTTTTTCATTAAAAAATACTACAATCTAACTCTAACAAAAATTTTGAGGAGAATAGTATATATTTGATTAGCATAATTCAAAAGAATGCAAATGATACCCTTAGGCCAGAAAGGCCAACAGGAAGGCATGAGGTAATCAGGCCCCAAGAAATTCACAAAGATAAACAAAAAAGACCTGCTGCGAAGTGTTCTTTAGTAGCTCCTAAGAAGCCAGAAAAAAATATAGAAATCTTCTATTTAAGATACAGCTTCATTCATTAATTTAGCAAATAAGGAAAAGATTCAACTACTTCAGCTAACCTAATAAAACATAGGAAGAGATTAAATCAAAATGCTACCTAAAATCTTTTAGCTCACATCAAAACTGGCATCTCATCATGAAACTACTCTCTTGGAATATAAGTGAAATTAATTTAGGGAATGTTAGCAAACAAATTGGTCACTGCGATTTAGTGTAATAAATAACCCTTAATTGTCCAACTGAGCAGTGACACAATGAAACTAACAGCTCCGGAGATCGCTATTGGATTAGCGATCTTCCTCTGAATTTGGAGGTACAACTCCCTCTTATGATCTTCAACGAATTGGAAAAGATTGAAAAATAAAACTAAGGTGTGCTTTTAACCAGGAAGCAATAAAGGAAGACTAATATCTACCCATAACCATGAAGATAGATGTGGTTGATTAATTCAAAATGAAGTGAATGCAAATAAATGATAAAAAGCCCACCTATTTCACACCCACAAACAATAACGGATTGATAAGAGAACAGTTATATTTCTCTTAACACATATCAAACATAAGAAAGATATGCATCTGAAACCTAGATACAACCATACATAACAAGATAAAGTTGAAGATTGACTAAAGATTCACATAGGAAAAACTACAACCAAAGAAGACATTTACAGACGCAAAGTTCTGAAAAACAATTCTCCATTTCTCCAACAAAACAAAACTCAAAGTTTCTGAAATTTCCCCTGTACATAGACTAAGTCAAGAAGAAAGATAATTGGAATTACATAACAGAAAATAAAACTTTCTCTCCTTCCCTTGTTCATAGACAACCAAAAAAAAGATCCCCCCTCTCAGTCAGAATTTACAATAAATAAGTCCCCACCACAAGACCTTTCAGTTTCCCGTAACTGTTTGTAACTGTTTCTTTTATGCAGAACTTTTCGGCTTCCTTTTGTCTTTTCATGTTTCCTCTATTCTTTTAACCGATGTTTATTGGTTATATTTTTCCCATCTTTTCATAACCGCTTCTTGGTGATTTTCTTAATTGTGGAAACATTTCAATTCCTATTATGGAATATCTCCCAGATTTTCATTTGTTTCGGTTGTTTCTAATTTCAACATTGTAGGACTTTAGAAACTCTCATTGGGAAAACTTATCGGACTTGGTAATTGCTTTTTGAAGACAAACCAAGCTTTACTATAACCTTGTCTTCCACCGGTGTGATTACACCTGAATACATCAAACTTTATTTCACAAAATCTCTTTAGCTGATGTTAAATCTGTAGCCATGACATTTTTTAGTTTGAATGCTTGGATGTCCACCTAATTAATTGAAGAGAGTTACTTCACATGATTTGTGAAAATAATCCTCAGACCTTTTCTTTGCCCGAGCCATAGTTTGCATTCAAGTAGATATCTCCACCAATCATTTCTTGTAAGGTCCCAAAAACAACGAATATTGCATAAAAGATTGTCAAAACTGTCTCGAGCATTCTCCTTTGTTAATTGTTCACACCTATCTCTTATGTTGAAAGGGTGTTTCAGGGTGATGTTTCGAGGCCCGAAACAGAATTCTCCAAATATGACTTTGATAAAACATGTGAATTAAACAAACATTGTTACTCTTTATTTTTGGCATCAGAGAATGGTTTTGTTGTATCTAACATGATTCAGCAAGCTGAAGCCTCCTTTCCATCTTCTAAAAGGATTGTGAATATGGTTGCAACACGAGGAATGAACATCGATTCGTTTCCAAAGACTTCTATTGCATATGATATTGAAATTTCAATTATCCATGTAAAGTTTGCAAACGGAGACCTTTAATGTTTTGTTGCTTTCATCATAAAATTTGAGATGCCCGTGAATGATTATCAAGCGCACACGTGTGACGGAGATGATGGGGTAGCGGGCTTTTTAAAGGTTATTGGAACTCACTACCTTAGTTTGCATAACTAAGCAAAATACCACCAAGCTTGCCTTTGACCTTTCTTTCAAAATCTTACACGAAGTACAGAGGCTCAAAGTTTTACATAGTGTTGCGGCCCTTTGATTAGTTCATGTAACTTAGCATGCGGCCGCTTGATAAGTTTGTCTAACCTCCAAAACCTCCACCTGATGCTTGATTTCATTTAACTTAAAACGCTAAATATCTTTGTGGCTCATACTTTCAGATTGTGTAACGAACAAGCGCCGATAAAATTAATCACGAGCCATACCCTTCCTGCAGTCTCAAATAATGCTTCGGCCTTGATCATCTAGCAATAGATTTCAGCGCACTGGAAATCACAAATTTATATAGCATTGGCAATGTACTTGAGCCTGCATTTTAGATGGTCTATCAAGCAACACTGAATCCAACAAACCCGCAAAATACGGCAGGAAGGTCCTCACAACTCCAAAGACTTGAAACATGCTTGTGAAGAAGCTTAACACTTCATTTGAAATGTCTCCAAAGTGCTCTATTGTCTTCACACAAGCTGCAATGAAAAGTCCTGCATTATTGCCTCCTTTAAAGCTTTGGCCTGAGAAGAAAGCCCTTGCTACAAATTCTTTAACTCAAGACCCCATAATCAAGATATTTGAGAAGTGTCCCTTCATCATTATTATAAGATCTTGTACTCTACAGTTTCATACAATCTTAGGTTGTAGTTAAAGGATCACTATTGAGAAATGATACCAACCACATTACATTCCTTATTCAGACTCCTCTTAGATTTAAAACATCTGCATAATCACCATCTGTTTAAATGATTTTCTGAAAGAGAAAGTTTAAATTTTTCAATGACCAGAAATGGGGCTAATAGTGGCTCTAATTGGGGGCTATATTTTCTATGGAAATGCAAAGAACTCTAGCATCTTTGGTATAGATTAGTGCTAAGTCCATTGGGCTACAGAGTTGGGGGAAAGGAAAAAGGAGAACATAACCCAAAACTGGAACCAAAGCAAAAGACCCAAAAATAAGCAGCAACCTACAACACCTATATGCACCCAGACTAGTTGCAAAACACCCAACTCCCAAAAGACTATGCAAATCCATTTACTGGTTGGGAAAAATAGATGCCAGTGCGAAACAAGGATATGTTCTTATGAAGCACTTGCAAACTCAGCAACTTATGCCAGACCATGAATGCAAAACTAAAATTTATGAAAGACAAAAACTCACCAAAAAGTGGGCCAAACAATCACCTTTCATCAAAAACCTCTATATTTTCTTGTGAAATTTCTTGAACACCAATCATATTTTTAACTGAAATCAGATTTGAACCAACTCCTTCTAAAGGAGATTGAAAACTCATATCAAGAAAAACAGCCGTGTTGATCTTGGTGACAATTTCATCTTCATCTTCATAATCTGATTCATGCCCTTTTGAAAACAGCTCTGTGTTTTTAGATTTGTTACCCAAATCTTCTTCTTCCTCAACCTACAAATGAGATCGAACAACTTCCTCTCCACATGTAAAGTCATCAATAGGAATCTTTAAATATCCACTTGAAATGTGAGTAGTATAAGGCTGAACATTCTTGTCAACATCACTCTTTTCATCCTCATTAATGCAACCATTTTTCATTACATCCATTTCTAAATCAGATTTAAAAAGAGGAGACTCAAAAACAGTATCTTTTCTAACCTTTTCTTGCAACTCTTCTTCATGATTTGGTGGAGGGTCCTCCAACTTCGTATCATTTAGAAGAATATTTGATGCTTTAGATTTCTCACAGGCTGCAATAGAAGTTGTTAGACCACCAACATTTGAATAAGAAGAAACATTATTCTCTTCATCACTTGAATCACTTGCAGATTCATCTTCATCCCTTTCATAATGCATACTATATACTTCAGCCCTTCTTTCGATATTTGATTGACAATCTCTTGAAAAAAAAAATCATCAAAAACTGTGAAATTGGTGCATTCAAATGAAGAAGACAACTGTTTTACCTCTTGTGGCTGCACTTGATTAGGAATCTTTTCAACTTTCTTTGCTTTCCAAAGCTCGAATAATATTAAGTCATCTTCAATACTAACAGCCTCTTGTTGTGCAACTTCAATGTCACTTACCTTGCTTCGCTTAAGGAGAAAACCAACATCCAGGTGTAATGCTGCAATAAAAATGACAACTGAATCTCTTTGCTTGGCTGAATATTATAGGGAATCCTCATTAAACAAAGGTTAAATCAATCTATAAAATCCCTCATAAGTTCATCTTCTCTCTTTTTAAAGCTGAAGAACTGAGATATAAGTGCACACACATCAGTTGCTGGTTTAAATCTTCCAAGAAACTTCTTCTTCATGTTGTCCCAATTCGTAATGCATCCATCTTCCAGGGATTGAAACCAAATTGCAGCAGCCCCAATTAGTGATTCAACAAATAACCTGACAGACATTTTCTTCTCTTACCCCTAGAACACCACAAACTACGGTGAAGGCTCGAAGATGATCATCTGCAACCTGTGAGTCTTCTCCATTAAACTTTGGAAAATGACTTCTTGAACCTATAGGCAAGTCTAAATACTGTGGTAGCGCTAAAGGCCCAAATTGAGCACACCATGGTTGGGGTGAAACTAACGCCATAATGCAGATTTAAAAAGAATGATTGGAACTTTTCTACCAAAAACTTTTCATGAGCACGTTCCATATTACAGAGTCACCAATCTCCATCCTTGGGGAGGTACCTTTCGATTTCTGAAAAAAGAAGACACTAAAAGACACTGGTACTTGAATTCTTTCCCCAGTGGAGTCGCCAAAAATCTGTTAGCAAACAGATTGGTCACTGTGATTTAGTGTAATAAATGACCCTTAATTGCCCAATTGAGCAATGACACAATGAAACTGACAGCTCCAGAGATCGCTATTGGATTACCGATCTTTGAATTTGGAGGTACAACTCCCTCTTATGATCTTCAATGAATTGGAAAAGACTGAAAATAAAACTAAGGTGTGCTTTTAGCCAAAAAGCAGTAAAGAAAGACTAACATCTACCAATAACCATGAAAATAGATGCGGTTAATTAATTCAGAATGAAGTGAATGCAAATAAATGATAAAAAGCCCACCTATTTCACACCCACAAATAGTAACGGATTAATAAGAGGACAGTTATATTTCTCTTAACACATATCAAACATAAGAAAGATATGAATCTGAAACCCAGATACAACCATACATAACAAGAGAAAGTTGAAGATTGACTACAAATTAACATAGGAAAAACTGCAACCAAAGAAGACATTTACAAACGCAAAGTTCTGAAAAACAATTCTCCATTTCTCCAACAAAACAAAACTCAATGTTTCTGAAATTTCCCTTGTACATAGACTGAGTCACGAAGAAAGATAACTGGAATTACATAACAACAGAAAATAAAACTCTCTCCTTCCCTTGTTCACAGACAACCGAAAAAAAGATCCCCCCTCTCAGTCAAAATTTACAATAAATAAGTCCCCACCACAAGACCTTTCAGTTTCCCATAACCGTTTGTAACTGTTTCTTTTATGCAGAACTTTTCGGCTTCCTTTTGTCTTTTCACGTTTCCTCTATTCTTTTAACCGATGTTTATTGGTTATATTTTTCCCATCTTTTCATAACCGTTTCTTGGTGATTTTCTTTATTGTGGAAACATTTCAATTCCTATTATGGAATATCTCCCAGATTTTCATTTGTCTCGGCTGTTTCTAATTTCAACATTGTAGGACTTTAGAAACTCTCATTGAGAAAACTTATCAGGCTTGGTAATTGCTTTTTGAAGACAAAAAAAGCTTTCTATAACCTTGCCTTCCACCGGTGTGATTACACCTGAATACATCAAGCTTTATTTCACAAAATCTCTTTAGCTAATGTTAAATCTGTAGCCATCACTTGTTTTAGTTTGAATGCTTGGATGTCCACCTAATTAATCGAAGAGTTACTTCACATGATTTGTGAAAATAATCCTTGGACCTTTTCTTTGCCTAAGCCATAGTTTGCATTTGAGAAGATATCTCCACCAATCAATTCCTATAAGGTCCCAAAAACAATGAATACTGCATAAAAGATTGTCAAAACTGTCTCGAGCATGCTCCTCTGTTAATTGTTCACACCTATCTCTTATGTTGAAAGGGCGTTTCAGGGTGATGTTTCCAGGCCCAAAATAGGATTCTCTAAATATGACTTTGATAAAACATG
This sequence comes from Sequoia sempervirens, assembly GCA_007258455.2. Classification (NCBI taxonomy): domain Eukaryota; kingdom Viridiplantae; phylum Streptophyta; class Pinopsida; order Cupressales; family Cupressaceae; genus Sequoia; species Sequoia sempervirens. The sequence continues at coordinate 14,014 of VDFB02329288.1, read as the reverse complement.
TGAATTGAACAAACAGTGTTACTCTTTATTTTTGGCATTAGAGAATGGTTTTGTTGTATCTAACATGACTTGGCAAGCTGAAGCCTCCTTTCCATCTTCTAAAAGGACTATCAATATGGTTGCAACACGAAGAATGAACATCGATTTGTTTCGAAAGACTTCTATTGCATATGATATTGAAATTTCAATTATCCATGTAAAGTTTGCAAACAGAGACCTTTAATGTTTTGCCGCTTTCATCATAAAATCTGAGATACTCGTGAATGATTATCAAGCCCATGCGTGTGACAGGGAAGCGGGCTTTTTAAAGGTTATTGGAACTCACTACCTTAGTTTGCATAACTAAGCAAAATACCGCCAAGCTTGCCTTTGACCTTTCTTTCAAAATCTTACATGAAGTACGGAGGCTCAAAGTTTTACATAGTGTTGCGGCCCTTTGATTAGTTCATGTAACTTAGTGGGCGGCCGCTTGATAAGTTTGTCTAACCTCCAAAACCTCTGCCTGATGCTTGATTCCATTTAACTTAAAACACCGAAGATCTTTGTGGCTCATACTTTCAGATTGTGTAATCACCAAGCGCCAATAAAATTAATCTCGAGCCATACCCTTCCTGCAGTCTCAAATAATGCTTCGGCCTTGATCATCTAGCAATAGATTTCAGCACACTGGAAATCACAAATTTATATAGCATTGGCAATGTACTTGGGCCTGCATTTTAGATGGTCTATCAAGCGACATTGAATCCAAAAAACCCGCAAAATACAGCAGGAAGGTCCTCACAACTCCAAAGACTTGAAACATGCTCGTGAAGAAGCTTAACACTTCATACAAGCTGCAATGAAAAGTCCTGCATTACTGCCTCCTTTAAAGCTTTGGCCTGAGAAGAAAGCCCGTGCTGCAAATTCTTTAACTCAAGACCCCATAATCAAGATATTTGAGAAGTATCCCTTCATCACTATTATAAGATCTTGTACTCTACATTTTCATACAATCTTAGGTTGTAGTTAAAGGATCACTGTTGAGAAATAATACCAACCACATTACATTCCTTATTCAGACTCTTCTTAGATTTAACACATCTGCATAATCACCATCTGTTTAAATTACTTTCTGAAAGGGAAAGTTCAAATTTTTCAATGACCAGAAATGGGGCTAACAGGGAACAAATGCAATTTTCTTAGAGATACAACTAGATCCAAGAAATCTGATTCTGTTCTTTTTCAGGAAACCAGAATGTCAAGAAGCAACATAGGCAAGCTAGTGATTATAAAATGAAGACCTACTGCAAGTATTAGTGTGGATCCTACAAATAAGACAAGTGAAACAGCTAGCAGGTGAGTTCACCTCCAAATTATTTTAGTTTAATTATTATATTCATCCACTTGCTGCAATAAAGTAGAAAGTAATTTCAAGCATGAATGATTGGCTAACTCTTGAAAGTCGCAAATTTGCAATCTTTCCTGGAAAATTCAAGTTATGAAATCAGCAGCAGATAAGTAGAAAGGTCCCATAAATCTCAATCCAGCTCAAAAGTTTGAGGCTTTGATTCAAAAAAGTTCCCTCATATATGTTGGCGTTTAAATTAGCACCTCTGGAGTGCTGATTGTAAACGTTCAGCTATTTCAAATGTTTTGCAACACTTCTTCGTTATTTAAAGAGGAGAAGTCCCTCTCTGCTGAAAGCAATGCGTAAGGAAGGGAATGGTAAACTAATGTTCCTATCTTTTTGTACTTCAGCAGTAGGACACAAGGGTGCACAAACACAATGCGCCACAGCTAAGTTTTTTCTTTGGTTTCTGCAGATCTTAACTACGACTATTCTAGCTTTTAATCTATCCAATATCCTCAAGGTAAACAAAGCATGAGGGTATAGGAGCGGGAATGGATTGGTTGGATCACTTGAATCCGCCGTCTCCTTAGAATATGGCCGAGGCTCTGAACTCTCGGATATATGCCGAGATAAGGTTAGATACAAGCAAACGCTCTTTACAGTAAGCTAGATCTGAGACCTGCCAAGGAGGAGGAACCCCTATCCGAGGTATGGGCTAGGAAACGACTTACAAGAAACAACAAATTACGATGTTTTGGCCGACAAACTTGCTAAGGAGGAACCCCTATCCGAAGTATAGGTTGAAGAACAATCCATTAGACAACAACAAACGATAACTGTTAATGACAAATATCCGAGGAGGGAAATGAAACAACAGGCTATTTGATACAAGACGTAGAAAGAACTAAAATAGGTAGATCAAAGTGCAAGCACCTTCTGATATTCTTCTTCAAGCTTCATCAATGAATTACAAAGATTGGGACAGCAAAGGCACGAAATCATGCACAATTACAATCATCCAATGAACTCTCATCCAAGAGTGAACAAATATTCGCTTTCAAAGTTGTTGGCAACAATGGCGTAGCAATTTTGCATAGCAAGTAAAGGTTAAACAAACAATGAGCCCAAGGCTCTTATTTATAGAACTCAAAGGAGTGGGCAACCCCAAAATCTCCTTGAGTTAACAATGAGTTCTTGCCAATCAATTAGCAAGATTTATTCCTAAAAAGGGGGAACAAGCAGTTAACTGGAAAACTACTTCAGTTAACTGAAAGTAAACAAAGAGTCAACTGGAAACTACTTCAGTTGACTGAAAGTAAACTAAAGGCAAACTTTAATACAAAGTATCCCTCCAAAATAGACATCGACATTTAGTGGAGATCTAAGATCCACAAATTATGGAAGCCGATTAGACATCCTTAATCAGTGGGATCTGACAATGCATGATTTATGGGATATGGAGTTAACTTGGAAAGGGGCATCAAGTTAACTCCAATTACATTTAATGTCATCTTGAGTTGAAATATTCCCCTTAATTTTTTTCTCAAAATTTAACACACAAACCAGCAACAAGTCACTGATTAGCGTTAGCTCCAAAAGCAAATCAGCATGGAAGTAACTCTAACCAAGAATGTTCACCAAGATCCCAATGTGGGCGAGGTGATAGCATATGGTCAGAGGATCATTAGGAGTAAACTGAACTGAAATTACAATTCATCTGCTGATGCAAGCATCCACAAGCAGTGGGGATACTCCACTTATTCAGTGGGTGAGATTATTACATTATTAAAGGCGGCAAGCCAGCCATTTAAATCCTCACTTCCACTTATTAACGTGGGGGGAATACAGTCCACACAACCACTTATTTAGTGGGGGGAAACTTACAATTAAGAAAGATGATTATTTAAACTCAACCACTCAATCGTGGGAGTATGAAATTTAAACTAATTGCAGCAAATAAAATAAATAGCTGTTAGTACTACTAATCAGCTTTACAATGAATTAAACAGCTGCAAATAAGAAAGATATGCTTCCAAATCAATCAATGGTTAGAGTAACACTTCCTCTAACTCTTACAATACAATAATGATATAGAAATGAAGCTCAAACCAGCATTTTATCAAAAACTAACAAGTCTGATCAGAAATAGATAATACAGAAAATCAGACCAGCAAACTGTACATCAATGAAATGCACATAACTTTATCAATTTACCTCCAAATTGAGTGAAATCAATTGCAATGAACCTCTAGAGGATAGGCGCCCATGTCATGATGATGAAATAGCTTCAAAAAGCAACCATTAATTTACTTGCACAATTCTCAATGCTCCCAACATGGTACGGCCCTTAGCAAGGGCGATTTTGCAAGAATAAAAATAAATACTTTGAAATAAATTCTGATCTTCTATGGGAAGGGGCGCCCATGTGCTAGGAATGCATATCTTCAATACCCAGAAGCAAATAAAATTCATACTAAAAGCTGTATACAAAAATCACTTTCAGCCATGATAAACCAGCAACATAAAAACTGGAAATATCTCACCAAAACTCCACAATAATGCTCAATATGTACTTCTGGATGAAGTACACTCTCAATCCACCACCTAGGGAACCATAGTTGCAGGCCTGAAGAATGGAGTAAATTTGCTAAGCTTTCCCTTAGCCGGATTCTGGATTCATTCCAGCAGCGTAACTTTGCTCTTCAAAAATATGCATAATCAGCTCTTCAAACAGCAGCAATATATAAACTTCAATTGGCAAATGAAGCAACAAGAACTCTTCAAATTCCAAGAAGTTGAATCACTTCAACTTCCAAAAGGGATGCCACCTTTTTGCATTTTACTTTTTGAAATAATATAATATTACTCAACCTCCTTTTCACTTTGCAACAATAAAGCATTTAATAAATTATTAAATGCACAATTGACCCCCTTAATGGCCCCTCTTTTAAAACAACATGAAGTTATTACTCCTAGGCGTGGGGTACAACTGAGAAACATGAAATTTGACTAAGTATAAAAACTCAGTCCATGGAGATAACCAAAACCAATGCCAATACTGAAACTGATGGATAGCAAGATGACTTGAGCTAAGCTGCTGATGATGCTACTGCCAAATTTAGACTTACTAAAAATAGCCAACTGCTATAAATAGTAAGTTCACATCAAAACAACAGATAGCCAAACTGAACACTAACCTGCAAAGGAATGAACTGCTGCTAGACAGATACTGCCAAAAGATAGACTTGCTAAAAATAGCGAATTGCTATAAATAGTAAGTCTGCACAACAACCTCTGAACGCCAACTGAGTAGTATCTGAAAGAGGAAACCCTAATTTTCCACCTTAGATTAGCCTACGAATTTCCGGAAATAGGCTAAATCCAAATGAAGAGCGTATGGCCAAAATGGGGACATTACATGAGTTGACTTGGAAAGAAGCATCAAGTCAAACTCGAGTATCATAAATGCCACTTGGAGGGTGTAGGACGTCCTTCTTTGGTGCTTTTACAACTCACCATTAATCAGCAGTGTTTCTATCCATTCGTTGACTTCATCAGCCTCTGGGGAGTTAATGCTCTGCAGAATGATGACGTGGCGTTTGAGCATTACTTCACCTGTTGTGAGCTGATATCCGAAGTCTATACATTGAGCAGCTGCCTCTTCGAACTGGGTTGATAAAGCTGCCACCTTGGCTAACTTGCAACCGTCTAGATCATTAAGAAAGGTACTGCGGATGACATCTCTAAACTAATTTTGTACATTGACAATCTTGATGTATTCTCCTCCCTCACGCTGACATTCCATGCGAGGGAATGATATTACCATCATTCTTGCGAAGTTAATAATAGTGGCGACCACCCGTCTGTAGTCAATCAATTCTACTGAATGGGCGTCATAGGCTTTCACCTTGTACGCCAGCTGTTCTTTCCAAGCAAAGAGATGTTGCTTGTTTTCCTCGGAGTAGACTGATTGATATGCCAATTGCAAGTCTGCAATTGTGCTCTCGTCTTCTAGCCTCTTTTCTACCATTCTTTGTTTTGATTGTTGGATCTTTGCACGAAGTCCATGTGCTCTATCCCGCAATTGGTATAGATTTGTCAGTATACATCTACCTTTGAGAACAAACTCTTCCACTTGATCTCTCAAGTGTTTGTCGTATGTTATCAGTTGTTGATGATTCTGTTCTGCGGGAAGATCTAGCAATCCTGCTAGTAAGGCTGAAATGTTCGGGGTGCCATGCATCAAGCTGGAAATGTATGACCTCAGTTGCTGATTTTCAACCTTTAAGGCTGCTTTTTCTTTTCCATCCTTGGCCATTTTTTCTTGTGTGCTCACCAAAGCTATTCTGAGAAGATCTGCCTCCACTTGTCATGTAGTCTTCCCGAGGTTAAGTTTAGACAATGTATAGTCTTTTACTTGTACCTCGGTTATGCTTTTCTCTACTGGTGGGGCAGCAGTTTCTATGATGAGTTCACAATCTGCATTCCTTTCTATGTGAACTTGCTTCTTCAACTTCTTCGCCGACATGTCTTGTGGGACGCGGTCGAATTCAATGAAGTCAAGTTCATAGGAGGGTTTTCCCCTCTTTCTTCCTAGGAAGCCTTCAAGCCAAATGTAATCTCGGCTAACTTCACTAGGAGGAATATGGGGCCCTTGAATGCCTGATGTGTGAGACTGTGTTGGAGCAATGTCTCTCAGTGGCGAGTCCAAGTCAATGAGGACTTGCGACTGCTGTGATGGTGGTGATGTTGGCAGCTCTGTTTCCATAACAGGCACCGTTTCTGATGTTGTTTCTTCTGTTGCTGGTTCTGTTGCTTCTGCTAATGGCTCTTCGGCAACTATTGTTGTTGGATCCTCAACAACAACTTCTACTGGTTCTGGGGTAGCAATCTCTATTCCTTGCTCTGGGCAGCAATACCCATGATTGTTTCAGGGCTGTGTGTGGCTTTCTCCACATGTGCCCTCTGTGTTCTGGGCTTTGTAGGATTCGACATCCTCATCCCTTGGGGAGGATTGCACCACTGCTTCTAACTAAGCTTCTTTCTTGAAGTGGAAGGTGGTGTAGACTAAACCTGTGGCGGCTCTGTTATGTGAGGTACCACCTTCCTTGATTTCTTGCTGTCGAGATAGAGTTGGCTATTTCTAACCACTCTACTTGTCCTCTCCTCTATAGACGTGTTGTCCTTGGAATACCAATCCACTCTTGGGAGTGGTTGGGAGTCAACTGAATCTACGAAGAATGAGGGGAGAATGACTTCCCCTTCATCATCAGATAAGCCCTCGATGTCTGCTGACATAAAATCAACAATTTGTAGGAGCTTGAACCTACTATAGTTCCTTCTTCGCACTTCACACTCATCTTGACAATTTACCCAATAATCTTCCATAGAACATTTATGTGACGAGTGTTGCTCGAGATGCGTCGCATAGAGCCCTCTGGGATCATAGGACCTCCTCTCAATGAGGTACTTGAGATTAAGCCTCACCGTTTCCTGACTCATCATCTTAGCATTTTCCGTGAACCTACATCTATAGAGTCCCATTTCAATGGGGAAGTTTACAGCTGCCTTCTTCTTCAAGCGCAAGTAAATGTGAACCTCGGACAACTGCCTTTGGAATTCCATGAAGACTACCCTATTTGAAGGGTATTCTGGCATCATGGCTAGGTGACCAATGTAGCCATACACGCGTATGTAGGAGAACGTAGGGAATTGAATGAACCAATCCGCCCAATCCGCCCAATCCGCCATTGCCTCTCTGGCTGTTTGTGAAAAGCGTACGTGCATCTCATGGTCTAGATCTCGTACAGTATGCATGATGAAGTGATCACTTGATCTTTTGAAGTGTCGCTCTGCTTGAGTAAACTCAAGATGTGTAAAGTGCTCATGAACCTTTTGCACACCTAAGGTTCCCACATTGTTTAATATCTCGAAATCGCCTTGGAAGGCAATCAGGTATACCAGGTAAGAACACATGTGAAACCTATGAGCTTCTAGGCTTCTAGTGTACCCGGTGATCTGTTGATGGAGCGTGTCACTAATCAAAGTGGCCCAGTCATAATGTTCCCTCTTGCCAATGATTTTTGCAATGACATAATACATCCAAGATTAGAATTGATTGCCATCCTCTTGTCCAGTGATTCTATTGAGTAGAGTGATTAACACTGCATACTCATCTTTGCATTCTCCGTGTCCAATCAACTTAGGCAAGTTGCTCTTTGTCACTTTCAGCTATTTTTCAGCTATTATCCCTTGACATTTGTCTTTGGCTGTCTCGAATGCCTTCTCGCATTTTGTCACTGATATGACCTTGCTGTTAGGACATGGTGGAATATCAAAACACTTTTCTATATCCTTGGGCTTTAGACTGCAAACGACCCTCCCATCCACTACTCTAATTTCTCTTGTGGTAGGATTGTAATGCTTAATACAAGCGATTACAAGCTCCACACTCTGTAATGTGATGGGAATGGATGCAGCCTGTAGCAACCCAGATTCTTCAATGTTCTGCAACGTGATTTGGTTCATGCCCTCTAGGTCTTCTAGATCAACTACAGGGCTTACTTGATGCAAGTGTGTGTCAGTCGTTTTCAGGTAATCATGGTACAAGGCCGTCTTGGTCTTGTATTGTATCTGAGAGTACTGCATCCTGAATAACTTAAAGATTGACTGCAAACTTGACCTTGTTCTGACAACTTTTAGAAACCCCTAAAAATAGCGCCCTACCGAGAAGTATTTTTCCGGAAAAAATCTGGCACATGGGTTTTGTTCGTGCTTCAATGCTGAACAAACCTAGTTCCTCAAAATTTTGATTCTAAAACTTTTTCGGAAAAATCCCCAAAAATAGGGGCAGCAAGTTTGCTGATTCTGGAAAATCTGACGAGATGGGTTTCACTAGAAAATTATGTTGAATCTGCCCAGTTGATCAGATATGATGTAGCATGTTGCTTTGTGTGACATGCAAGAAAACCTAAGACAAGAAGAGAGGAAGTAGAAAGAAGATGGATTGGAAGTTTTTTTATCTGACTCCCTGAGAAAATCTATCTCTGAATCCAACCTCAGATTAGCAATCTTCTTCTGCTTCAGATCTGCAAGAAATATTGAAGAATGAACAAAAACCTTGGCCAGATCTGTAAATGGCATCCTTGAGGGCTTATGGCTGTTCTTGATCATCAACCTGCAATGAAATAATGAAGTGGGACACCTATACCTTGATTATATAGACTTAAGCCTCAGATCCACAAGTTTGGGAACCTAACTCATGATCAAAAGTTGATTTGGCTTGATCTGAAGTTCAAAAAGGTGATTTCCACTGATCGTGGAGCAAGTTGGCCAAGTTTATCTCAAAATATCTTGACTTTAGTCAACAACTTTGCCTTTGACCTTTTCTAGGCATCCCTTTTGAGTTTTGCAAGTTTTTTCATTATTTTCTCTGTTGAATGACCCCAGTTCGATCCTGAATCCAGATTGATCTGTTGATCCTAAGCTGTTGCTGGTACATTCACTGTCGAGTTGGAGATAACCTGAAGAGAAGTGCTTGGGAGATATGATGGCAAAAAGCTAAGTTTGTGGCCTCAAAAGAAAGGGCGCCTTTCTCAAGGAAGGGCGCTTTTGCTTTTGCCTTGGTGGATTTTTAGTTGTTTGATCTTCAGCTTTTGACTTGACCTCTCGTGCTTTGATTTAGAATCCTCGTTGATCGGAGAAACATACGATCTCGTTTGATATCTCATCAAGTAGCTAGCTCTATTTCGCCAAGGGTGACTGGAGTTGGAAAACTCAGAAGTCAATTTAGGGTTCCTTTATTCAAGGGCGCCCCTTAATGAAAAGGGCACTTTTGCCTTTTGCACAGTGATTTTCACCTTTAAAGATGCTCCAGTTTGACCTTGATTATCTGGTGATCAACTTGTCAGATGCTTGTGCTCGTAGCTACGTTGTTGAGATCGACCTAGACTGAGGAAACTGTCTTGGGAGGCCCTCTGACATTTGGCAACATCTGAAGGCTCATAAAGAAGGGGCCTTTCCTTGGAAAGGGCGCCTTTTCTACCTTGATCCTCACTTTCGACAACTATTTCTGATGTCTTTTTCAACTGCCTCTTTTTGCTCAGCTGACAACAGCCGGTGATCAACTTATCAGATGATCTTACTGATTGCTTCGTTGTCGAGCCAGTAGGAGAACGTCGAGGAGGACTGCCTTGGATGATTCATCAGGTTGTATCTGACCCTTGAGAAGCAAGGGCGCCCCTCAATGAAAAAGGCTTTTTTTGCCTCGTGAACTGATTTCCTCTTCGTAGCATTTCCAGAGTTAGCCAATTTTCAGCTTTTCCGGTTTTGAGAATCTCCTTCGTCGAACAGCATCTTTTTCATCCTTTTTCGCCATGGTTGCATCGTTGAAGCTTTTGAAGCTTAGCTTTCAGCACCTGGTACTGGCCAATCTGCCATTAATGGCTACGGAGCTCCTAACTTTGTTCCTAAAAAACAGAAATAGACCCACCAGAGTAAAACGTGTCTTTTGATGATTTTGACTTGACCAGTGTAATCGTGAAGTCATTTAATCCTATCAAAATCATTTTCAATTATTTTTGGGAAGGTCCTATTTTCAGGGGTTACCCTGAAAAATAGGGGTGTAAAACCCTAATTCTCAAATTTTCAGAATTTTGCACACGTTCCTTGACAGAAACCCACAAAGACCCTATGTTTGGTTTGACCTAAAACATACTTTTGACGACATTTTCACATGATTTAGCTCAACTTAAGTAGAATGCCAAAAATTTATTTTGGGTAGAACAATATATTATGACTTTACTAAAAGGCATATCCACAAGTTGCAAAGAGGAAAGAGACCCAGGTGCATGGCAAAGAAATTAGTCATTTTCTAATGAATGATAAAATCCTCCCCAACCATTGGACCATTGGGATGGACATTCACAGCAGATACAGAATACAGCATCCATAGTTTTTGTTTTGAGAACTTGGAAAGGCATCATAACCATAAAAAGATAGCCATGAATGGTGGGAAAATGGAGGGGATATTCAAGGGCATGCAACGTATTGTTTTGCTGGAAAACTATGTCTAATCAAACAATTAATTAAATAGGTTTTCGGAAATACCTTTCCACTGAATAATATTATAAGTTTATAATAAGTAATTGCAATCCTTGCAATCATAAATCAAGTATTTTTCTTTTTCTCCCTCAAAGAAGTGGAAAGAAAACTAGTTAATTGGTGAATGTGCTCATCTTCAAAAGGAGGGGGTATCATATTAGCATCAAAAATCAATCGTGGGAGGAATTAATTAAACAGTGTCCATTGTTTAAAGCTTACTGATAGCAATATAGTTCTAAACCTAAAAGAACATTATATCTTCAATCTCTGTTCACTTTCAGGACCTTCTCACTGAACCTACTGTAGATGTATCTGCAGCTCAAGAAAGGTTGGTAGCACTCGTGCCATCAGTAATAATTGCAGAAGACAAAAAAATTACAACATCCCTGATTATGAAGGATGAGTCGAACAAGGCAGCCCTCTCCTTTGCAATGGAAAAATCATAAAGCTATCGGCCACATGGCTTCTGCAGATAATTTATATTTTGGGAGGAAATAAGTTGGATCTTATGTGATATAGCATACAATATAATGTAGCAACAACATTAGAAGCTTTTTAGGCCATTTCCTTATGTTATATAACATACAATATAATCTCAAAGGTCATCACACACCAGCCTCAGCCTCTGCTCTGCAAGATGATAGTGGCCTCTCATCAGGTTCACCAAAGGTGACAAATTACTGATAGGATCATAGTTGTTCAAGATATTCTTCATTAATTGCATCATCATAAGAGATTGGTTCTCTTGATAACATTAAATGTATCAAAAGCTTTTCACCACAGCAACTGGGCATTGATGTTGGCCCTTAGGAGCCATGTAGGACTTTGGTTTTTGCAAAGATTTTATTCATTAAGCAAAATGTTATGTTGCTACTCTGATCTTCCCAAGATCAATCAATGGAGTTGTGGGCAAGTAACATCCAAGATCCCAAGCGAGGAGATTCTTCATCCCCATACCTCCTTATAATAATGAGTGAATCCTTCAACATAATTCTAAGTTTCTAACAACAGCCAAGTCATGAAATTGCTTGCACAGTTGATAAGAGTTACCAGGTTCAAAATATTTCATTCATTCAGGTCAAACAAACCAGATGTGCAGAATTTTCAAAAGAAAAATGGTAGAACTCTATACCAATTGAAAAATCCAGACTGAGTTGGACAAATCCAGCTAGTTCAAAATGTCCAGACTAAACTGGATAGAGTATCTATAGTTTATAGGATCCTGCTTCTCTCCACATTGTCTTGAATTTCGTCATCTCAAGCATTCTCATTATTACCAATCTACACCAGAAGGAGAAGATATTAAATCAGACAAATCACAAGGCCTCTTCCTTCATACCTCTGTAAGAAGATGAGACTACAATCCTAGGTTTTTGCAAAGCTCGTTTGACATCAAAACATTTAGTTTTCTGCTTCATAGCAGATCTCTCTGCTCCAATTCAACATAAGTAAACTAAGTGACTCAAACAACAAGTGGCTTATTTTGTGGGGTTGGGGGGGATAGGGGGGGATGGTGTGGGGTGGAGGAATCCAGAGCCAAAGCAATTTGTGATCAATGTCATTTGTGAGCCACTGCCAAGAGTTGACTTCTCATCAGTGACAACCAAAGCTTCGTCCTGTAGAGATATATCAGGAGAAATGCCATCATCAGATGAAGTGGAAGAATTATCATCATTGGGAGATCTAAATCCTCCTACATCATTTCCACCTAAAGATTCAATACCATCTTGTGGTAAAGAAGTGGATCTCTCATAGTATCCTCTTCCAATTGCTCAAATATATTATTTGTTCTTTCTATCTAAATCATACCATGAGATTATAACAAGACATGTGCAATAGTGTTATTCATAGCCCCAACAATATATAATGTAAATGAAAAAACAATCCTATGCAGGCTTACACAAAGGAGGTCTCATACACCAGTTTGTCTCTTGCTTGGCAGTGACCTAAAACACTACATTTTACCTTTATTCATAATATCAATTCTGCAATCCCAAATATTAAAATGCTCATCAAACTTTTCAAAATGATCAGTAAAAAGCTTAACTTTTAATCAATTCTATTATTTCACATGAATATCAACACTTCTTAATTCTGTAATTTCCTTCATTGGGATTTAGTAATGAAGTTTCGAACTTGGGATATCCTTGTCACTTCTCTAACAACTGCATCCAAAATGACTTGGCCTCTTCAAAAGACTCAAATTGTCCTAGTGCAATAAGTCAACCTCCTAAAGCACATGACTCTCATTTCCAAAATATAACTACAAAGGTATGCTTCTTGGATGCTACCATTAAACCCACAATGCTTTTTGGTCTGAAAATTAAGAATTGAGCTTAGGGCCTATTAACTATGCACATATTGAAAGGGTGTGGACCATGCTCCAGCTCATGAACCATTGCAAATGGACAGCCCCTTTGTGCAATGTCCAGGTTAGTGCCTAGCTTCTTTGTCCTGGGAGCAACTTGAAGCTTGCTTTCTATCTCCTTAGCCTTCTGTTTATGAGAAACATTTCCTTAGCCCAGAAAAGGTACCATGTTTTAGCCCTTATTTCTTCAATATGGGCTGTTTCCTTAACTATCACTGAATGACAGCATTGATTCTATTCAAATACTAGCTTGTTTCTCTAGTCTAAGGACATTTCCATTTACAGTATTTCTCCCTTTGAGTACTCTTTAGATGATGCTCATCTCTATCCAAAAAAGTGAGTTATTAATATAACAGTCAGGAAGGACATATACAAGTTGTCAGCATTTTAATTTGTCACTTCCATGACAACACAAAATGGAACTCTGTGTGAGAAAATCCTCTCTTCAAATTTGCAAAGGAAGCTCCCTGATCTAATCTCCTCCTAAAATCTAAGAACAATAAATTACCCTGCTAATTATGTACACTACAAATTATCATTTTGGGGTTTTGCATGTAAATAAAATACTAGATAGGAAACTAGACCTGTCAATTTTTTATCTTAAAAGTTAGAGCACATGACTGAAAATCTTTTATCTCACTATTAGGGTTTCTATTTTGTAGTTAAACTCTGCCATTAATTAAACAATAATGCCTTTCAATGACAAAATCAAAGATCAACGGGCAAACATCAACAGTTGGATCGATTTCAACAAGAATAAAACACTTACAACAGCAAATGACGAAGAACAAGATTGCAAGCAAGCAACAACTCCAAAACAGACAAAGCTACTCTACAAGGTAGAATATCGATGCTACACAACATTAAATAGGAACCGTCTTCATTACATGACTATTCAACTTGCACAATTACAACACAACATTCTAACTCTGTAACTTGAATGAAAAATTTGGCAGCATAAACTCTGCTTGAACTCTTCTATTCCAATCTCTGTGCTCAAGGCACTCATTTATAAGTTCTCTAAGAGAAGCTTTAAAGGAAAATAATAATAAAATAATGTCTTTAAAGCTGCTTTAAAGCAACCCTTCTCTATCTCTTTGAAATGAGGAAACAAATCACCCAAACTGCCTAGAATTCTGTTTCAAAATCTGCTTTCTTCCATAAACAGGTCACTTATGTCAATAGATGGGTGTGTTTTGATACTTTTTGCTTTA
>VDFB02329286.1:0-38918 GCA_007258455.2 Sequoia sempervirens | reverse complement strand
TATTGATCCCAAGGACGCGGCTCAGGTAGATGAGGAGGAGATAGCTGAGGGCTTGGTTGGGGTCCCATTGGCTGAGGAGGAGCATTACGGTGGTAGTGACTCAGAGGATGACTCTAATTTTGATGTAGTTATGAGAGATGATTAGGGGCAGCAATGCTCTTTGTTTATTTTGTAAATTTGTATTCATTATTGACATACGATATTGTATTTTGATTTTCATAGCAAACTAAAACTTTAAAACTATATGGCAGCAATGTAGCCTTTGGGAATTTTGATATAAGTTTATAAATTATAACTTGGAGGTTGTTTCATGATTCATGTAACTGTATGTTAATTTTGAATGTGTATTGACTATTGACTCTATTGAGTATTGGCATAATGTTGAACACAAATGCTATATGTTAATGTTCTATAATGTGTATTGTGCATGCCTTATTCATGTTATCTATTGAATATTTAAAATTTCCCTATATTTTTTAAATTTTCCCTATATTTTTATATAGCCGTCCCCTGCCGTCCCTAATTTTGGCCTCAAAAATCGGAAACTTGGGGACTCGTCCCGCCATCCCCTACCGTCCCCGTCCCGGAAACTTGGGGTAACCTTGATAATAACAAATGAGTATATTGTATAATCATTGATATATTAATCAGGAATGACAAAGAGGATGAGTCATTGTATAATAAATTAAATGTTGGCCGGCATTAGGTCCATTGAATTCAAATTTGTAATACATCTAATAACCATGTCTGAAGGTCAGCCCAAAAAGTAGCTGGCTGCCATACCTATGTGATAATATTCGTTTAGACTTAGCTGTACCTGTTTTCTGTTCAATTCTGCTTAATAATAGGCAACTTGTTAATGCCTAAAACAGTCATGGGTTAGTATTTTGTTATATGGAAATGTTTGTATTCACAAGATGCTAGCTTCTATTTCGTTGCATTTTCCCATGTACTTCACTCACTGTGCTTTCAATCTAATATGGTATCAGGGCAGGGTCTTTTGAACATTGGTGGTTGTCATATTCTTTCATGTGAGGAGCTGAGAGTAGCACAGCAGCAACATCAGATTTAGAAATGTCAATTTTGTTTGTTAGTGTGGCTTGGGAATAGATGATTACCTCATATCGAAGGCAAATTGTAAGGCTTTGAAGAAGATTTTAGAATTTACTGAAGATTAGATATTGTTGGGCAGTCTGATGCAAACACTCCATTGTTAATATAAGCATTTCTCATTGCTAAACATGAAGATAAGATGAATTTTCAGGCCAGTCTAAACATAGGCATTATGAGATGAGCATCAGAAAGTGCGCACTCAATATCATAGCTGAGAAATTCAAAAAATACTCACAAGTACTCACATCAATTAAGCCAGTGAGTAACTGGCCCATGTGATGAGCCCTGCTGGCTCTCAACTCAAAACCCCAATTTTTCTTAAGTCTTTAAGTGTTATTTAGTTTTTTAGAGAAAGTTTGATAGACAGAAGAGAAGGGGCGCACAGCATAAATGCTCATAAAAAGTAAATTTGCACTATTTTCTTCAGAATGAAAGTGTAGATTGCATTATTTAACTGTGACAAGTAGATTGCAAATGATAAACATACCAAGATATCTCCAGATTATTTAATTAAAGAAATTAGCCAGTTTGACAGCCGGAAATGGTGAAATCAAGCAAATATGCATGCCCAAGCTCCAGATCTGACTTCTCCCACTCCAAAAAGAGATACAATGCCCTGGTAGGGGTAGACGCCAAGGTAGAAGCACAAAACAGAGCAAAGAAGAAGGCGTTTCATTTACTTCCTTCACACGCCTTTCCAGAATGCACAAAACCCAAGGAAATCCGTACGGCCAAAGAAAGAATAGGAAGTATCCCTGTTGGAAGCCTCTGAATCTGAAGAAGGATGCGCCACCAGGAAGAAACTCTCTCTTATTGCAAACAACATGAAAATCTCAATATCTGTTCTCTGTCTGAATCTGTAGAACCTCTGAATGAAGCTCTCAACTGCACTGATTCAGCTGATCTCTCACAGCCTCAAAAGCGCTCAACACTGAAGAGTTATCGTTCCTCAATGGAAGAATTGTTCAAACCCTGATCACAGGAGAATGCACAGGAAATAGCACAAGGCAAAGTTGAAATTGTCAAAAGATGAGTTTCTCATTGCCAGAAATGCCCTTTTATGCAAAGGCACGCATTCCAAGAAAGTATGCCACTTTTGGGATATTAAAAATCTTTTAAATAACATTTAATCCATTTCAATAGTAAATGAATTAAATACTTGGCGCACTTATTCATTTAAGTGATTTAAGATATTAAATCACTTTTTAAAGAATATTTAAGTGATTTAAAAATATAAAGTCAATTTGACTTTATAATTAAATATTAAATCAATTAATATTTAAATCACTTAAAACCCCATAACTCACTCAAAACACCATATAATCACTGTTGAGTCAAGTCGTTTAATTCTACCCGCAACTGCGTGAACCATCCAGGCTCCAAAACCAACGATCAAACTCTCCAGAAAGTACCACTGACCCTCTAACCAATCCAGCTAGCCCACAAGGGTCCAATAAAGGGCTAACACACTATTCCCGAGAACTGTCTAAGAGGGGACATCACAGTCCGCCCTCCCCGAATTTGCTTGTCCACAAGCAAACTCAAAGCCGGATGCTGAAGAATACTGTCACTCTCCCAAGTAGCATCCTCTGTCGGTAGATCCCTCCACTTCACCAAGTATTCCCTGATAACCCGCCTCCGAAGATGACGCTCTCTGGAATCCAGAATGGCCTCAGGTATCAAAATCAATTTCCCCTCATCATCCAGGGGTGGCAAATCAATAGAAGGAATTACGTGTTGTCCCAACGCCTTTTTGAGGCGCGACACATGGAACACGTCGTGAACCTTACTGTCCACCGGAAGATCTAACTCATAAGCCACTTGACCGACACATCTGACAACTCTGAAAGGTCCATAGTATCGTGGCTTAAGTTTCTCGGAGCCCTTCTTACGAAGGGTGGACTGCCTATAAGGCTGAAGCATCAGGTACACCAAATCATCGATCTCGAAAGACCGCTCTACTCGTTTCTGATCAGCATATTGCTTCTGCTGATTTTGGGCTTTCTGTATATTCTCTCTGAGTGCCCTCATAATATCCTGGTTCTCCTGTAATAAATCACCAGCACTGGGAACTCTACTGTCACTCAGCAATAAGTCTAGAAAGCTCGGAGCATCATATCCATATAATGCTCGGTAAGGTGTCATCTGGATGCTCATGTGATGGGTGGTATTGTAGCAATACTCACAAAGGTATAACCACCTCACCCATGCCTTCTGCTGCCCTGAACTGTAATTTCGCAAGTACCCTTCCACCCATTTGTTGACTATCTCAATCTGCCCATCTGTCTAGGGGTGGTAGTTGGTACTAGGAGTGAGCTCTGTCCCGCAAAGTTTGAATAACTCCGCCGTGGTTACTCATAAATTGCTGTCCCTCGCCATGACTATACTTTGAGGCAAACCGTAGCCTCAATAACTCGAAGAACAAATCGCCACCGATAGCCGTGTGTGGTAGTGATTATAAGAAGTGTGCATATTTCGTCAATCGATCTACCACCACGAAAATGCTGTCCTTCCCTTGAGCTTTTGGCAAGCCCGTGATGAAGTCCATGGACAAACAATCCCACTTCCTCTCAGGAATAGGAAGCGGTTGGAGTAAACCTGCAGGGTATGTATGCTCTTGCTTGTTCTGCTGACAAACAAGACATTCCCTGACATACTGGAGAACATAAGACTTGAGACCCTTCCAAGAGAATCTCTCCCGTACCTGCCTGTAGGTCTTAAAGTAACCGGGATGTCCTGCCATGGGTGAATCATGGAATGACCTCAATACTCTGTCCCTCATCTCAGAACCTGGGACCAATAAAATCCTCCCTTTGTAGATGATAAGATCATCTACAAGTGAATACCTATCATCCTGTACTGATCCATCTACAATGCTAGAAGCCCATGGGTCCTTAGCATACTCTGCTGCTATCAAATGTCTCCAGTCCTCTGAAACCAGTGTAATAGAGCTCAAGTGAGGACGGCGAGATAAAGCATCAGCAACCACATTCTAAGTGCCCTTGACATAGGAGATGTCAAAATCGTAGGACTGAAGCTTGCTGACCCATTTTTGTTGCCTTTCATTAAGATCTCGCTGCCCAAGAAAATGCTTCAGACTATTATGATCGGTTTTAACAGTGAATTTACTACCAATCAAGTACTGCCTGAATTTGGCCATGGCATGCATGATGGCCAACATTTCCTTATCATAGATACTGTAGCTCCGTTCAGGACCTCTTAGCTTCCTGCTCTCGAAAGCTATAGGGTGTCGATCCTGCATGATAACTGCACCAATACCCTCACCACTGGCATCGCAATGTAACTCAAAGGGTTTAGTGAAGTCCGGTAGAGCCAAAACTGGACACGTAGTCATAAGAAGTTTGAACTTCTCAAAGCACGCTGTGCTAGTGGTGTCCACACAAAAGCACCCTTCTTAGTCAAATCAGTTAGTGGCGCAGCATGCCGCGAGAATCCACTAACGAACCGACGATAGAAGGCACACAATCCTACAAAACCCCTGAGCTGTGTCAAAGTCTCAGGTGTAGGCCAATCGATGATGGCTCGAACTTTCTCTGGATCCATGCTGACTCCTGCACCACTGATGATGTGTCCCAGATATAAAAGCTCTGCCATGCCTAAAGCACACTTGGACTCCTTGGCGTACAAGGACTCCCTGTCAAGTATACTCAGTACCTCATCCAAGTGAACCATGTGTTCCTCCCATGATTTGCTATAAACCAGGATGTCGTCGAAGAACACCAATACAAATTTCCTCAAGTGAGGATGGAAAACCCTGTTCATTGTAGACTGAAACGTGGCTGGAGCATTGGTTAAACCGAATGGCATAACCAAGAAATCAAAGTGTCCACAGTGACATCTGAATGCAGTTTTCTCTATGTCCTCCTCTCGGACTCTGATCTGATGATAACCTGTTCTCAAATCAATCTTTGAGAAGTAGCAAGCTCCATGAAGCTCATCTATCAACTCATCTATCCGTGGGATAGGATACCTGTCTTTATAGTTTTCCTGTTGAGCATTCTGTAGTCAATACACATCCTGAGTGTACCATCCTTTTTCTTCACCAAAACAACTGATGAAGCAAAGGGTGACTTACTCGGCCTAATGTGCCCCATAGCTAAAAGCTCCTTAATAGTTTTCTCAATCTCATCTTTCAAACACTTGGGATGTTGGTAAGGAGTAATCATAATCGGTTTCGTGCCCTCATCCAGCTCTATAATATGCTCAATACCTCTATCAGGAGGTCTGCCTGGTGGAATTGCACTGAATACCTTTGCATGTTTGATTCGAAGTTCCTGCACATCTGGATGGTAAGAAGAAGCTTGCTGCTCCAACTATGAAGGCATTAGCTTGCACTCAGCAGCCCACTCTACCATATCGTGACGAATCAAACATTCCATTCTTCGAAGTGAAATCTCTCTAAGGTTGCTGTCCTTGATGGCTTTTAAAATATGATTTGTGCCATCTATGGTGAATTTCATCTCCATGTCACGCAAATTAAGCGTGAACTCTCCTATCGCATGAAGCCACTTCATGCCAAGAACTATATCCATTCCTCTCATATTCACAACATAAAAATCTGCCTTGAACTCAAAATTGTTGAGCTTCAAAGGCAAGTCAGGTATCATCCTCTCACAATTGAGAGTGTATCCATCTGCAACCTTTACACGTATGCCTTCAAACTGCTGAGTTTGAATTCCCCGTTTCTCCACTAACCGTGAATCGATGAAGTTGTGGGTTGCACCTGTATCTAGAAGAGATATGACCCTTTGACCAGCTAGGATCCCACGGAGTCTAAAAGATCCCTCTCTCTGCATGCTGGACATATGAGCCTCCTTTAATTCTGTTTCTACTACAATTTCTGCCTCATTTTCTGACTCTTCTCCATCTGTATCATAGATTGGAGCTTGCTGATCAGAAAAATCAGTCAACGCTTCTCCCTCATAAAACCACTCCATGTGCTTGTTTTGCCCTTTAGGTTTGAGGGGGCAGTCATGATTAAAGTCATACGGACCTTTGCAGTAAAAACAAAGTTTCCTTCTTCGTAAATCATTCATTGTTTCTCGATCTAAAGGGGCTGCAAATTTCTTCTTTTGATCTGCATTATCAGCCTTCTTTGGATCTGCTTTATTCTCCGTGTATGAGGTAGTAGGTTTCGAGCCAAATGGCTTACGAGGTGTAGATACCTCCATGCTGCGAGCTTTCCTCATGGCCTCCTGTAAAGTAGGTGGATCAAATGCTTTTATCCAACCTTTCATGGGCTGGAAAAGACCCTCAATGAACAATATGATCAGCCTTCTCTCTGAGATTCCTGTCACCATCACAGATAGTCTTTGGAACTCTCCAATGTACGATTCCAAGCTACCTAACTGTTTCAGTTGTGCCAAATCTCTGAAGAATAGCTCAGGATCACGTCTATCAAATCTCTCAACCAGTTTATCAGTAAACTCCTGGTACGAGGTAATCCTGTCATGGTGAAGAGTAGCC
Source organism: Sequoia sempervirens (assembly GCA_007258455.2). Lineage (NCBI taxonomy): Eukaryota > Viridiplantae > Streptophyta > Pinopsida > Cupressales > Cupressaceae > Sequoia > Sequoia sempervirens. The sequence continues at coordinate 32,318 of VDFB02329286.1, read as the reverse complement.
ATACCATGAATCCACCAGTCATGTGCCACGCCATCAAGGTTAAGTGCTGCAAAACGAATGGCATCCTCCTCAGGCATGGGGCGTAGTGTCAAGAATGTGTCAAGCTTACTAACCCAGGCACGTGCTATAACTCTACCACTGCCATCAAAGTTCGCCAAAGTAAGCTTATTGGTAGCCTGTCTAAGATCATTCTGCTTGTGTCTAGGCCGCCTGTCATTCCTGCTTCTGGTGTGTTCTCTCTTCTGGTTCATGAATCTGTCGAAGTTAAGGTGCTCCTTAACTCTCGGTGGCAATGCATCCCACTCATCATGCATAACCATAATATTATCTGTAAAATTTATCTCACCACCCTGTTCAACTTCGTCTACTTCCTCAGCATCATTTATGGTAAAAGTAGGACATGTAGCTCTCTCAAAGGTGCGTGCTGGAGCTATGACTCTCTGAGGCTCTCTGTGAATACTGCCTTCACAATCTTGATCCAGATTCTGAGCTCTATTAATTGTCAAATTTTGGACATTTGTGCTGAGTTGTTGAAGAATAGTCGCCAACTGTTCTTGGCCTGCAACCATGCCTCTGAGCACATCTTTAGCTTCTTTGTCCTCTTCATCCCAAGGATTCCTGTAAGAACTTCCTCCTTCCCTGTTAGCCATATTATCCAAGTCTATTTCCTCCTCCTGTTCTTCAAACGGAAATGGTGGGAAAGGATTATGATCACCTCTCTGATTTCTAGGGTCCCCTCTAGAGTAGAACTTGCCAAAACCCTCCTGGTGTGACTTCATAAATTTCTCTAACCCCACAAGCTGGCAGGATCAGTGCTCTGATACCACTGTGATGAGCCCTGCTGGCTCTCAACTCAAAACCCCAATTTTTCTTAAGTCTTTAAGCGTTATTTAGTTTTTTAGAGAAAGTTTGTTAGACAGAAGAGAAGGGGCGCACAGCATAAATGCTCATAAAAAGTAAATTTGCACTATTTTCTTCAGAATGAAAGTGTAGATTGCATTATTTAACTGTGACAAGTAGATTGCAAATGATAAACATACCAGGATATCTCCAGATTATTTAATTAAAGAAATTAGCCAGTTTGACAACCGAAAATGGTGAAATCAAGCAAATACACATGCCCAAGCTCCAGATCTGACTTCTCCCACTCCAAAAAGAGATACAATGCCCTGGTAGGGGTAGACGCCAAGGTAGAAGCACAAAACAGAGCAAAGAAGAATGCGTTTCATTTACTTCCTTCACACTCCTTTCTAGAATGCACAAAACCCAAGGAAATCCGTACGGCCAAAGAAAGAATAGGAAGTATCCCTGCTGGAAGCCTCTGAATCTGAAGAAGGATGCGCCACCAGGAAGAAACCCTCTCTTATTGCAAAAAACATGAAAATCTCAATATCTGTTCTCTGTCTGAATCTGTAGAACCTTTGAATGAAGCTCTCAACTGCACTAATTCAGCTGATCTCTCATAGCCTCAAAAGCGCTCAACACTGAAGAGTTATCGTTCCTCAATGGAAGAATTGTTCAAACCCTGATCACAGGAGAATGCACAGGAAATAGCACAAGGCAAAGTTGAAATTGTCAAAAGATGAGTTTCTCATTGCCAGAAATGCCCTTTTATGCAAAGGCACGCATTCCAAGAAAGTACGCCACTTTTGGGATATTAAAATCTTTTAAATAACATTTAATCCATTTCAATAGTAAATGAATTAAATACTTGGCACACTTATTCATTTGAGTGATTTAAGATATTAAATCACTTTTTTTAAAGAATATTTAAGTGATTTAAAAATATAAAGTCAATTTGACTTTATAATTAAATATTAAATCAATTAATATTTAAATCACTTAAAACCCCATAACTCACTCAAAACACCATATAATCCTGTGCCGTCAGAAGCTGTCGACTCCTGCACTGCCAACGCCTGCTGTGAACCAGTCACTGGGCTCTGAAAACCAGAACGATCAAACTCTCCAAAAAGTACCACTAACCCTCTAACCAATCCAGCTAGCCCACAAGGGTCCAATAAAGGGCTAACACACTATTCCCGAGAACTGTCTAGAGAGGGGACATCACAGCCCATTTGCCCACAAGTTATCGGTAGGTAATCAACAATAGCTCGTGAATCCAATAGAAAAACTTGGCCCATGGTGCAACAAATCTGTCTACCAAAAAAACTCATTTTTCATCATTTTTGGGATCTATTTTTCAATCATTTGTGCATGAGCCATGAAGATTCATGTGGTCTCAAAGCCTTAATTTGGGCTTGGCAGTGAAGGCACCACACCACAACCCTGCCCTGTATCGCGACAAGTAATGTATAAAGGGTATTGCCCCCAGATGCCACAAGGGGTACTGCCCCAAACCCTTGCCTTGGTTTAAAAAAAAAAAATTGTTTTGGGCCCATGTCTTTCACAGATGAAATTTGTAAAATATTAACACAGATATGTGTTTATAATCATATGACTCTACAATGTGAATCAAACTTTTTTTTTGATCTATCAATGAAGTAAAAACTACTTATGACCTTTGTAAGTTCCGTTTTATGCATGTTTTTAAGATTTATTTTACAAATTTACATGTTTTTTATTGTTTGTAAATTTTGCAAGTTTGAGTTTCTCAACTTTGCTGGCAATAACACCTCCCTTTTGGTATCTTGACCATCTAGCGGGTGAGGCCACAGCAGGTGCACACTTAGGTTGATTTGGTCAGGCACCATTTGGACAGAAATAATATAACTAATCTAAAAACAGTTTTTGTTCACCAGCTCCAGCACATTAGTGTCAAAGTGATGGGCTATTCTGTTGAATCCTTAAACTCTTTGCTACCTAATCGCTCAAGAACAAATGGTATTCACTCACTCAATTTGATATAGCAAAAGATTGGCATAAAGATTTAGTTGATCAAAAAATATTACATGAAGGCTGAGGAGATTCAAGTGTTTGTGGCTAATCATCATTTGTCACAAGACATCTTTAGGACCTTCTCCAACTTAGAGTTATTAAAAGCAATTTAAATTTTTTAGTATATTTTTTTTTTGTAATTGTTGAATGTGATGTCATCTACCTTTTAATATTTTTATTTATTTATTTTTTACATCATGTTAGGTTGCTGAAACTTGATTTGCATCATACACAGTTGTCTTAAGACAACTTGAGAAGGTGCAATATGCATTGAGCGCTACGGTCATCATCAGTCTTTGGAGAGAGAGATCAAAAATTCAAAGCATTGATTCTAGATAATAAGTGGTGAGCTCATGTGGAATGTTTTGAATTTCATTGAGCACATCATCAGCATGATTAGGTATGCTAATACAAATAACCCATGTTTGGGTGAAATTTATGATGGCATGGACTACATGGTTGAATAAATAAGGACCATAATAAAAGCCAAGGAGCATGACCCAACAAAAGTACTTTTCAAAAGAGTGCAAAGGATTTTTGATAATCATTGGAGCAAGATGACCACGCCCTTGCATCTCCTCATATTTGCTTTGTCCCCAAAGTATTATTGCAAAGGTATACTTTCCTTGTTGAGGAGAGTGGGACCATATAGGGATGAAGAAGTTGTTGTTGGCTACAAGTCTACATTTAGAAGAATATTCCCAAATGTAAATATACAAAGTGCCGTCTTAAGTGAATTCGTCCACTCCATATCTTCAGCGAATCATAATGTTTACACTCTTCCAGACAAGTACAAAAAAGATTCTCATGACTGGTGGTACATACATGGCCAAGGTTCTATTTATTTGCAACTTCTTGCAATACAAATTCTCCTCGAGTATACATCTTTTTTATTTTTCAACTTTCCCGTTTTTCATTTGCTGCTATCTATTATAATTTATAATTTATATTTGTAATTGTAAATGACAAATGTTGTATGCAAATTCAACAGGTTGCAAGTTCTTCTTCACTTGACATACTCTTACATCCACTCAGTTAAGCACAACCGCTTGGGTGCAAAAAAAGTTGAGGACTTGATCTTTGTGCACTCCAACTTGCATCTCTTGTCATACACATATCCATAACCAAGGCAAAAAAGTTGTCATACACATACTTGTAATTGTACCAAGACCGGAAACTTAGCAATTAAACTTGATTGCAGAGACACAAACACTTGATTTTGTGAAGGTATCCACACTTCTCTTGCAAAAGGAGAGGTGATAAGATCAGGTGGAAGTATAAACTTCAGAATCTAGAGAAAGTGCATTCAATGCAAGGATCAAAGGCAAAGGTAGGTAGAGTGTTAGAAGTGCATCAAATGACCCATCAAGTGGCACTAGCACATCTAGAAGATCAAGAGAGAATTGCTTATACTATAGCTAACCTAAACACTTCAGAATGAATTGCCACTTCAGAATGAATTGCCCTTAGGGAGACAGAGTAGAAGAGACCAAAGCATGTAAATGTTACTAAAGCATACAAATGTTGCTTCAAGTGAGGAGCATAAAGTGAATTAGCAACAAGTGAAAGATGGACTCACATTTGTCACATCACCTACACAATCCATAGAGTCAACAACTTGGTACTTTGATTCAATACATGCTGCAAAGATTGGTATATATCTTTCACTGAGAATAAAAGAGAAAGTGATATCGGACTACGGCCCATTCAATGGTGACATAGTGGTGTTGGTTCCCTACGTATGGGCATGGTTTTCCTTGCTGGGCAGGTGTGTATAACCATGCAGATGTATTGTAACTCCAATGGGTCATGTGTTTGCTACAGGTGGCTACATCTCTTCTCAAGGATGGTCTACAGGCGTAAGCATTTACTTAGGGCCTAATCTCTTGCCTAAAAACATTCAATATGCCAAATATGGTGCTCTAAACACCGAATTTTCTTTGCTGCCCTCCATGCCATTTATGCCTTGTTTCTTCTTACTGTTTATGTGTTAGCTACTAGGTGGGCTTACATTGATTGTTAATTGTTTTTAGGGATTGAGCTACTTCCAATTATGGATTTGTTAATGCTGCTGTGACTTGCTACAAGACTACATGACATACATGAGGCTGAATTTAATGCACAAGCATCCTGCTTTGTGCCCCTGCAGGCCTAATTCCTGATTGTTATTGACTTGAGCAGTCAATGGGAGATCTCCTCCCCTTCCAAGGTACTTGGCAAATCTAAAGTGGATTTTTTCATTAATTCATATGTAATCCTTTCCCTACAAGCTGTATCTTGATTGTGACTGTTTTTAATGCTGATATGACATACTGAGTCACATGTCTTCTATGCCCCTGTGGCTATTTATATGCTGTAATGCTATAAATACAGGGATGTTGTGAAGTCCCCACTTCAAACTTAAACTATGTCCAAAAATAGGCTAGGTAATAGATAAAATAAAATTATAATTATAATTTATTTTTAATAATATCAAGGGGCATGTGAAGGGTTATGTCTATTGGAGGAAAAATGTATTTAAGCGAGTCCAAGCAGAGAGAAGGAGCGTCATTGAGAACAAATTTATTATCTGATTTTTACTCTTTGTTGGAGCATGGAACTTTAGATCATTTAACCTGAAGATAAAAACCCTCTAGATCTGGAATTGGAAGATGAAAACCCACAATTCCTTAGGGTGATTTCACATGGAGATCACCATTTTCCAGATCTAATTATTCTTCAGTTTGTAATTAAAGAAAATATCCTTTTAAATTACATATATTACCAATTACAGATATATTTTGGATTACTGTGATCGCTGCTCATATTAACCAGTCTGTACAATTGTTATTTGCTTATTTGAGAACTGTAGTATCATTATTATTGGTTAACTGTTTGAATGAAAATGGCCACAGCATATTTTTCTATTGTTTAGTGCTTATCTGAGGCTGCCACAAATCTGATTAAGGGAGTCGGATCTGAATAGCAGCAATTTATTAAAAATTGGTGACTATGATGCATAGTTTAATACCAATGGGTTGATTGCTGTACCTAGCGCATTACTTTGAAAATATCCATTATTTGTAATCTATTTATTTGTATCAAAATTGGAGAGCCATTAAATTTTGAGGGACAAGGCCTGCAAGTGGGACCCAGTGCAGCAGGAGTGTTGGTGTACATTGCTTATCACATATATAGCAAGTCTCCTAGTTGAGCAATTAATACTTATGGTGATAATTTTATTATTTTATTGCTGCTATCAGAGTTGTCTGCTGATTGCTTTGGTCATTTTATCATGTTTTGAAGTATTGGAAGAATCACATGCCTTGGGGAGTTAGTCACACACCTTAAAGTGGCAGATGATATTAGTTATTAAGGCAAGGCTTAGTTATCAGGGCTGATATTCATAATTGGGTTGCAGAGCCATATCTGTGATTGCAGCAGGTTAAAAAAGGTAGTAGTAGCATTTAACCAGGTGATTGCAGCATTTGCTTAATCATTCTAACATCTTTGTGAAGAGTCGTACCCTTCCATAAGAGGGTTAAAATTAATGTTTAATATTTAATGTAGCTGTTTAATACTAGAAAACAGAAGAATTGGGGGAAATAATATTATCAATCTACAACAGCCGATTCAAGAGCTTTGTGAACAGCCATTAACATTTGAATTTTGTGAAGTAAATTAAATTTGATCAGATATTATCATATTACATAATATTCCTTTCAGGATATTACAGATGTAATATGTTGTAAGGGTTGGTCTCTCAAGCCAATTTCCTATAAAGAGGTGCTCTAGCATATTCTAGGGATTCAACTAATGAAAAGTCAGACTTTATGAAGGCAAGATTTTGTTTACATAAGCTGCAGGATTGCTTATCATGTGCATGATTCACTGTGTTGATAAGTGTCTTGATTTAGAGAGATTAAATTTCCACAGTCCATTATATATACACTGCAAAGCTTCTAGAAAAAACTGTGAGTTTTTTTTAATCTAAAAAGCTCATTGGAAGGAGCCTAGGCAACACTTTATAACCTTGTCTAGTAGGCAATCTCCATAGCAAACATACCAGCAAATGTGATATGAGAAACATAATAGCAATAAGTTTCCTAATAAAAACTGTGTGAGCTTTTTAGGATGCAGCTTTTTAGGATGGTGAATAAGTGTCTTCATGATCAGCTAGAAGTTCTTAGGAAACTTTATGCTATTAAATTTCTCATATCACATTTGCTCATATGTTTGCTATGGAGATTGGCCTACTAGACAAGGTTATAAAGTGTTGCCTAGGTTCCTCCAAACAACCCTCACTTCAATGCATGTGAGTTCTTTTAGATTGACAATGGAAGTGTAATTATGCTTCAAAATACAAGGTTTCTTATCTTTGTGGTTTATGCATCGGTATGCATCAGGATCTATTCCAGCCTCATGCAAGTTTTATTTCCTTTGTGAGTCTTGTGTAATGCCCTTCCCATTTGCGGCATGGAGATATCTTGATCTTGGCATTGTTTTCTGACTATGTATCAGGGGATGCATAGGTCATGCTTGTTCTTGTTGTCTTGAGTGTTATGCTGTGTGTTTGGACCACCTGCATGTTCGAGATGGCATTCTTCAACATGTCGGTAGTTGGTGTTTTGGTTGCATAGTGATGCGTTTATGCCAGTGTGCCAAGTTCCTTGTGAGGGCTTGATGTATTTTATTAATGTTGCATTCTTGGAGATTCATGTATTATGCTATCTTGTTATCATAGCAATTTATTTCATGGTTATCATTATACATATCATGGATTCATGATTATATGTTTTATACAATGTTGAACCCCATTGTATGTTTTCATAAGCTTTGGCTATCATATACATTGAGCAGGTAAATTTGACATGTGTGTTGAGTGAATATAGGTACAAGGTTATTTCTCCACCTGATTGCAAGTCAATGGTGGTTAATCAAAGATGTCATTATGGTCTTATGTGCTTGGTAGCCACTATTGCACTCAGTTGAGTCCAAGATGAGTCTATGTTTTCCCCTATGGTTTTGGATCCGAATCAGTGGTGATTCACGTGTTTATGTGTTGTGGAAAACTCATAAATGCATCTTTTTAATATGGTTGTTTATTTCCCATTTGCATGCAATTATAATTTTGAAAGATGAAATTTTGCATGTGAATAGTGCTTGATGCATTGGGAATCAGGAAATTGGGAAAGAAAAGAAGGAGAATTTGCAATTTTATATGCTTTGGAAATGATATTTTAATGTTGCAATTAGATTTATTTATAATCAAAAAAATATATTTATATGAGAATTTAATTGGAATTATTTAAATTTCAGAAAGGGGATTAACTTGTATCATTTTATTGCCTTTGAAAAAGAGATGATTTAAGCATTTTTTATTTAATGAAATTATATTTTGTGAAAAGAGAAATTGACAAAAAACATACAAAAGAGAACTAAAAATAAACGAAATGGAAATAAAAAGTGAAAATGAAAGTAAAATTAGAAAACGAAAAAGTGCATTAAAGAAAAGACTTGGTCTTTTATTTGAATTATTCATTTTTGGAACAATTTTTCTCTCAAAACCCTCTCCTCTCAAACTTAAAAAAAAAGTGGATTTGCTTGGAATTGCTTGGTGTTGGATTACTTGGGCTTGGGAATAGGATTGCACAAAGTATTGGTTGGTATGCGTATTTCACCTCCAGTTTGGAACAGAATAAGTGTTTTGTGTGTTCTTCATTGAGGTAAGACTTCTTCATTTATAAATGATTATGAGCTCTTTTATTTCATGTCGGCCATGCTTATCCTTGTGGAAGTATAGGACCTTTGTCTTACATTAATTTTTTGAAGTTAAATTGGGTACAATTTATGTTTTTAAATTTTTGGAACACTCCATTTTGTGCCTTATTTTGCCATTTTTTTCCCAAAATCACTGAAACATGAAATTGACTTCAAAAGTATGGTGTTGTGCATATTCTGAACCAAAGGATATTTTTAGAAAATCGAAATTTGAATTTAAAATTTTGAAGCTTTCATCAATGGAGTCTTCAAAAATGTTATGGTTTTTCCTTTCTAAAATATTTTAGAAAATTTGAAATTTTGATTGATTATGGATGAATCTTAATGCAGGACAAGAAGTCTCGGTATTTATTTTTTATTTAGAAAATGATGAGACCATATTTGTTTTTATCCCCCAAAATTTTGCATTGAAATCCATGCCTTGCCCAAATAGTGAATTGGCATGATGAACTTAGGATTTGAGGTGTAGGGTGTAGAAAAGGGGTGGCTCTTAACATCAGTCAAGGGACAAAAGGGCCTGAGGATATGACAAGCGAAGAGTTTCTTAATAAAGTGATAACTAAAGACATTGGGGAAATAAAAATAACCAAGATAATTATTCCTATGGCATAGAAAGAGCACTAGTACAAGCATGGTATGAGCATAGAAGGCATGTCTGCTCAGGGAGTGCTGGGACTTGCAGTTTGGGTTCCTCGCATGGGCAAGTTGATGCATACCTGAGTCTGCTTACCCATCTCTTTGAGCTATTGCAATGATAATCCTTCCCTAGATCCTATGGGTTCCTTGTCCTTGATGTTGTTGGACTTAGTCTTTGATGAGATACCCGTCTCTAACCATGTTGTGGTTGGAAGGGACTTGATTGCACATGAGTATGTTTGTGTGATATGAGACTATGGTTGCATGCAATTATGTTTGTGCTATATGTTTTGTGATGTGGATTACTCCTTGTGCTTGGTGTTGGTGATGTTATCCCCTTGACCATGTGTATTTTATTATTCGATGATCATTCTATTGGCCTTTATGCATTTGATGTGATCATACATGTGCCATGTGTATGCAATGATGATGCTTCATCTCTTTTGATTCCATGTGTACACATTGATTGGTGTGTTTGTGAGCCATGCTCCTTGTTTTGCATGAGTGATGTGTTTGTGCCCAAGTGACTATCTCCTAGCATTGTGTGGTGGACCTAAGGGTACCACATGGTTGGGTGGCATGGATACCACAATAGGGGATCGAAGTTCTTGGAGGCTTCGCCTTTGGAGGAGCTTGATCAACAAACAAGTGGAGGTTCTCTCCTTCCCTTTGGTTTTTGCATTTTCATATTATGATGTAAAATGTATAATTCAGGACCTTGAGTCCTCTTTTGTAATTGTAATTATTACAATTTAACATCCCTTTTGGATGGAATGTAAACCTCCCACATAAGTTGTGAAGGATCTATCTTGTTATGCATGCTTTCTCAACATTGGTGTTGAATGTAGTTATGCAATATACATTTTTGGAAATGCGATGAAATGAACATAGAGCATATTTCAATTTGGCTTAAAATGAACTCTTTGTGATAGAAAACATTCAATTTTGGCTTTGGACCTTGTATGGTCTTGTGTGGTTCATCTCCCAAATTTTGGGGTTGTGAGTTGGTGAGGATCTACCTCATTTAGGGGTCATTTTGGGGTTATTTGTGTGGTCTTGGGTGGATGGGAAGTATAGGTCACTTTCCCCTTCACCCCTTGTGTCTTTTGCCTCATGTTGGAGCCTCTTGTGGTCTCCCCAACCCTTGGGAGTTATATCCTTCATGAGCTAGTGTTAGTTGAGGTCAAGTGTCTAGGACCTTTTTGGCTTCCCAATCATTTTTGTGGTTTTTGAGTTTGTTTGTCATCGCGGTGCCTTCCTTGTGGTTCCTAAGTTTTGTGCATGTCCTGTGGACCAAAACTGAGCTTGGGTTCACTCACTAGTCAAGACACTACCGCTAGGGTCGTGACTAAAGCACAAGGAAGGATTACATAGCCTATCTAGGACTCTAGCACCAAAACAAGACCACAACACTAGACAAGGACTCTAACACCGGGCCACCTACGCACTTGCACTAGCATCTTGCTTGGGCACTAGTGTCCTTTGGTGACCATTTTTTGTTGTTCTTCATTTGTTGGATCTTCCGACCATTTCTCGAGGAAACTTCGTACATGAAATTCATTCCCCATGGCCTAATGAGTCTTCCCATGTCATTTTGGAAAAAAGTGTCAAACTCAAGGAATTATGGCACACCTTTGCAATGGGAAATATGCCATTGCTTGGAAGCAATCTATCATTGTTCCAATTGGTGGAGAGTTTGCACCTACTAGTAAGACAACCTCTTGTGTAGGCTTGTCCTTGCATCTAGGTGTTGTTTAAGGTTGTTGTTGAGTGGATTAGGGGTGAATGTGCCCTTGTCCTATCCCTTGTTTCTAAAACCGATGGTTGAGCCATCTAGTCTAGGGATGTTAGCTCCTAGTCATTCCACTATCTATGTGGGTTTTTGTGCCATTGGTTCAAGTTTGTAAGAGTGTCTTAGTGTGGATTTGAGGTTGATGCCTCCCTCATCCTTTCCTTGTTTTGTATTCGCAAGAGAAAGTGATCATGGGTTAATACACAATTGTCGTTTGAGTGTTATGTTCCCTTCTCGTAGGTTCATTGTGGTGGTTTCTTGGTAAGTCTTCTACTAGTGCCACCTTGCTTGTAGCAACGGTGAGGTCATTTGTGTTATTCTTCTCCTTGTTGTGCTCCATACGATATTTATGTGCATGATGGTGTGCAAGTGCAACATGTTATTGTGGTATCTTCTTGTTATTGTTGTTTCAAAAAAAAAAGTTGTTCGAACGGTTAATGTCTTAGGTGTGTTGGCTTGGGGCATTACATCTTGACTCTACTTCCCCCATTGGAGTAGGGAACGATCTGGAAGGCCAAGTAATTAATTTTTCATCAAAACATAGAATATTTTCAATCCTTGTGTGTTAATTGTTCTTCCCCACTCTACATATCTCAGTGCTTTAACAATATTACAATCTTAAGAGGACTATTCAAGTGTTATCCTTCATGAGGTTAGCATTGAGATCATTTCTTGCAAGCATGCATTTAGCGTAATCACAAATTGAATACATCTTTTGGGAAAACAAGTAGCATATCTTTGGTCTCATGCATGAAGTGTTGCACAGACAATTGTCGTTGCACCAAAAGATCGATCTGTTAACGTTTGGTACAACCGCCAAAGTTAATGAATCCATGGGAGGCAGTTAAGCCATGTCACAAATCCAAGCGTTACGCTGCACAACACAAGGAGACCAAGGGCGCACACCTTGCAACATGAAGTGTTCAATGCTCAAAGAAGGTTAGTGATCTTGACTCTTGATGGTTATGAGCCAACACATTGAAGCTTAGTGACAAGATATGAAGTTTTGTGGTGTATAAGGTATGGTTTGACTTTGTATTCAAGGCTTGTTGTATCTAAAGTATTTCTCTTTAAATGTCATGTAATCTAGCCTTAGGGAATAATCCCCTTAGCCTAACAAAACCTACTGATGAAGGAGATTTACCCACTTTCATGAATTGGCCCTTAGTTGTCCCTTGCCTATTCATAAGTGTTGCCCAAGCTTGAAGTTGACATTCCATGGGTTTAGATTTAAGTGTGTCTTTAGGGTTTGGGGAGCCTTCAACTTTGAGTGCTAACAAAAGCCTCTTAGAATTTAGCTAAGGGTGATTGATGATGACATTTACAAGTTTCTTGTAAATACGACAGCTCATTGAGCTTTAATGCATGATGATTCCAAATTGTGCAAGTTACATCACAAGAGATTTGGGAATTTGCTCTATAGTGCTTTGCCTCTACCACTTATAGAGAACACAGTGCAAAAATTTCCTAATTTCAGAGTTGGGGAAACTAGAGCGTGCAAGGTATACAAACAATGGAAGCATTCCAAAGCTACATTTCCTATTAGCGAGTGAAGGTCGAGGGAGATCCTCAAATTAATACACTCTAAAGCATCTGGTCTAGATGTATCATTCGCCCTCTTTGAAAGGTAGATTCAAGATTGTATTATGTCCCTTTTATTGATGTCCTTCAAAAAGCTTTTGATTTATTTTAAAACAACTAAAGATTAAGTGTTTAGAAAGTTCAAGGAATTCAAAGCTTTGGTGGAAAACCAGCCAGAAAGAATATCGCTAGAAAGCTAATATCGCTTACCAATGTCATACAAGATGTAGAGGAGAATGTTAGCAAACCCAAATCCTTGTTTAGAGTAAGCCATCACCCTAAGAAACTTTCCTGGTTATCCTTCTTTGATGATGTCTATTCTAGATGCAAAGCCTTCAACTTTTGAGGAGGGAGTTATTAAACAGGTTTCGTGTGAAGCCATGGAGGAGGAATATAATGCTGTCACCAAAACAAATGTATTGGAGATTGTACCAACCAAGAAGAGCTCAGAGATTGATTCCAGATAATTATTCAAAATTAAGAATGCTACAAACGAGAGCTTTGAAAAGTACAGGGCTAAGTTCATATTTAATGCCAAGTTTATTCGCTTGGGGTTCTCTATAAAAGTGGAAATTTACTGCAACGAAACTTCTTCTCTAATTGCAAGGTTTACTTCCATTAGACTCATTATATCCTTGACACTTGTTTCAGATGGATTTTATGTCAGATGGATATGAAAATTGCTTTCTTGAATGGTACAATTGAAGAGGAAGCATATACTAATCAGCCTCAGGATTTGAGATCCATGGGCATGAAATTGAGTCTGTATACTGAAGCAGGCCCTATATAGACATAAACAGGCACCATGGTCTTCATATGCAAGTTCGGATTTCCAAAGACATCAGCGAATTCTAATGTCTTTTTTATTCTAATAATCAGATCTATTTGTTCTAGTGTTATATTGAACAATTTGCTCATTACAGGGAAATCCAAGAAACTCGTTATTTGGTGCAAGGAGTTAACTATTGAATTTAATACAAAGGACATTGGACTGCTACATTATTTCTTAGTATCAAAGGTTTGCAATGTTGAGGAGATGTAATCCTTGGTCGATGGAAGCACATATTGAAGATTTGCAAGCCAATGTTAACTCCAATGGTACCAAATTTGAGGTTGACTTGTGATAGGATTCAGATTTAGTTGATCCCACTCTCTACAGGCAGCTTATTGGATCATTGATGTAGCTCATCAATACCAAGGCTTACATATGCTATGCTATTGCATACTTTGCGACAGTTACCTGTAGAGACAAAACAGTCATATCGGGGAGCTGCAAACAATGTGCTCCAACAGCTGAAAGGAATCCTTCAACATGGCATTAGGCACACAGATGATAAGGGGATTTCCAATCATGAATTTGTTAACTCAGATTGGACAGGTACATAGAAACTCAGAATTCTTCTTCCAACTACTGTTTCTCTCTTGTTACAGTTATGACTCCCGGTTTAGCAGAAACAGTCAGCAATAGCTCTTAGCTAAAACTTCAGCCAATGCACAGTCTATTGCAGCTTCTTCTCCAATTTTTCAAACAATCTGGCTTTGCAAGTTTGTGGATCAATTGATGCGTGTTTTATTCTAATAGTCAGAGTTAAATCAAGCTCCCTGAGAATCCTGATATCCATGATTGGTCTAAGCACACATATATCTGATATTGTTTCCTCAAAGTCAGGGTACAGAGGTATTCAGCAGTCCTTGAATATGTTTCTTTAGAATTGCAGGTTGCTGATGTGCTAACCAAGTCCCTACCAATGAAGAATTATGAATTGTAGAGAGAGAGACTGCAAAAGCAATATGTAAGAGATCTCCAAGTGGGATGTTAGTCAATTTGTTCACAAGTTCTCCAAATTTGTTCTTCTGCATATTTACTATTTTTAGAAATTTTGATCATTTAATGGTTTTCTATTATTTGTGAATTTATAGTTTAGAAAGGTTTCCAATTTAGGACAATAAGTCCACACCTCATTTGTTTATTAATTTTAGAAAGAGATCTAAAATTAGCAGATCCTATATTCGAGACGTACCTTATCTATCATTCTAAACTGTTTTCAAATCTGGGTGTTTTGATTGGTGCTTGAGGTGAGTATGTGTTTCAGATTTTAGGAATTTTACATATTAACAAACAGATGTGCAACTACATTTATGTAGTTATTTTAACAAAAATATATCAGGTAAGGACTATTTCCCAGTGCTGGTTAGGTTGAATAGAATACATTAATTACTGCCTCTTAAATGGATGATTCTGTTCAACAATTTAATTAACAGTGGTCACACTAAATTTGTCTTAGAGGCATGGGAGTGTCTCTTAAAGTAACTGAAGGTTTAATTTAATCACTTTAAGGATGGTTCCAGGATTCTCTTATTTGACCTATTTGACTATATTAATGGAATTTTCTTGAAAATATGAATCTGCAAGAAGAAACCCAAATAGAGTTATTATAGTGAGTATGGCTGGGGGCAGGGATGCAATCTCAATATAATTTACTTAAAGATCGAGTTTTACCACAATTATAGTAAGTACCATTGAGGTTTGAGTCTATTGGACTTGACTTTAGAGGGTGAGAGTCTCTCTTTAGTTAAAATAACTTACTAACAAGGGCATGGCCAGTTGACCCGTCAGCAGCAGCTGAATGCTCACCAACTAGCGGTCAAAAGTTTGAATCCTGTGCCCCCACGTGTCTCCCTCACTCCAGCTAGACTTTACCAATAAGAGACAGGTTTATAGTGACTGCAAACCAGAATCAGAAACCTGGTAAGCTGAGATGCAGACAGATGAAGCAATGAAGGTGTTAGCTACCAGAGACATACTCCTGATGTAGATGGAGATAATGAACAATCATATCTGACTTCCACCTTCATCCCAAAAAAAAAAACCTTACCATCTGATGATATGATTTAATAATTTTAGAGATAGTTCAAAAATGGAGGGGGCTTTCCAGCCTAACCACAGGGGTAAAGGTAAAGATAATTCCCCCAACTGTGTAAGTAATGCTGACTGTGCAGAAAAGTTAGATGAAAGATTGAAAACCAAATGATAGTCGAGGAGATTGGAGAAAGAAACAGCAATAAGGATGCCCTGAATGCTAATGTTGATGAAAAGGCTAAGATTTCTCTAGCTGACCCATTATTTGATGGGGATATAGTGGTTATTGAGGCCAAGGACCCATCTGTGCCCAAAATCTCTTTGATTGAGCCAAGAATGGAGGATAGGAACCAGCCTTCTGGACCTAAAACTGCTCAATCAACAGTTGGCCCTAGAGACTATTAAGAAGAGGGCTGATGATATCCGCTGCAAGGCTGCTTCCCCCTTGCATGACAAGAAGTTTGTAAATCCTGACTCAGCCGGACATTCTAACCACAAATTGGCTGGAGATGAATTTGGAAAGGAACTTGCACGCACTTGCTCTAATCCTTTGTTCTCTGGATCTGACCTTGACCTCTCCATGCCTACCCAGATGGTGAAAAAAATAAAGAGGGAAATAATAAAAGAAAACAATATGAAAGATCTAGAAACCCTGATTCTAGTAGTGAAAAAAAGAGTGTAAAAAAAGGAAAAGAAGATAAGATTCCCAAATGTTCTAACAGACTTTAAAAAACCAGAAGAATTGTTCCTCCCCCAATAATAAATGAAATTAAACATTTGTAGCTGGAACATAAGGGGGTTGGAATCCCTGGATAGAAAATTTGTTCTCAGATCCTTTTGTAAGGGCAGACCTTATCTTGATATCCTATGTCTTCAGGAAATCAAAGTTGTGGGGTTCCAGATGGATCGTGTTTTGAATTTTGTGTGGAAATCTGCAGGGGTTTTTGCTACTAGACATGAGAAAGGTAAAGGTGACATTGCTATCTTGGTAGATCCTAGGTGGTCAAATTTTGTTTCACAAAGGGGGATACCTCCCTGTAGTAGACTTGTCTGGGTAATAGCGGAAGTTGAATCTAGGGTTTTTGGCATCTGCTCTTTATAAGCATCTAATGATTATAGGGAAAGATGTGAGCTTTGGACCTGAGTGGAGAGTAATCTACCAAAAATTCCCTGGATTATAGTCGGGGATTTCAATATGATTGAATATAACGAAGATAAACTGGGGGGAAAGGATAGGTTGTGCAAAGGTAATGAACTCTTTTTCTGGTCAAGAATGAAGAGAACTCTAGTCTTGATGGATTCTCTGGAATCCAAAAAAGCTTCTTGTAAGTATATTTGGTATACTTGGTGTAATAATCAGTCCCAAGCCAAGAGAATATATTTGCAGACTGGACAGATTTTATGGGAACAAGAGTTTCTTTCCTTCAAGCATGTCTCTAAATGTCAGTGGGTTACAGTCTATCCTCCTTCTGTGTCAGATCACTCCACCATTGAAGAATGTGTTGTGGCTGGAGGGGGTGTTTTATATGCTTTTAAACCACATGCTTCCTATTTCAAATTAAATGGTTTACTCCTTAATGATAAGGACTGTTTGAGAGCTCTGAAAACTGCAACCCTTTTGTCTAAGCATATGAATAAGTCCTTGACTGCTATTCAAAGGTGGGATTCCTATAAGGAACTTTGGAGGAAGTTCTTCAATATGGCGGGCAAAAAGAAAGCTATTGATAGAAGGAGACTTGAATTTCTGCTTCAAGAGAACCTACTCAATTTGGAAAGCCCAATCCAAGGTAATACAAGTGATTTGTCAATCGAATCTAAACTGGATAGAACTAAGTCACTGTTAAGAAAAGTACAAAACTATAGGTTCCATGGGGAAGGAATTGTTGATGTTAGAGCAGCATCGTCGATTTCTTCCAACATATATATTATGAAGATAATAATTAAATGTAGACTTCATCTATTTAATTATTATATGCAATTAAATGAAGAGACACATACTTTGATTTATATATCGATTAATGAAGAGGTGCAAAGCATTTATGAGGCCGACCTCATTCCTCTTGATGTAGCACGACTTTCTAAGGTGGCCAACCTCTTGAGAAGAGGTGCGAATATTTGATCAGGCCGACTTTTAGTTATTGAGGAGACACATCCTTCCATTGGTTATTGTATATATATCCATCACATTCCTTCATTTGTAGTAATTCAGTTCATTCGATATTCACACTCATTCATATCTGTTCAAGTGCAACTTCATTCATACTCAGTTTGTAGAAGAAGCAGTTTGTAATCAAGAAGAAGTCTGAGATATCTACATTCAGATTGAGTATCTCAGATCTGTATTTGCATCAATTGTGCTGCTGTGTAATTGGCCATTCTTTTGGCTTATTGTATGTGTAACTTTCATATTGAACAATCAATAATATAAGAGATATTATTGGCTGGGTTTTTCTCCCTCAAGAGGAGGGTTTTTCCAGGGTATCTGCTGTGTACTGTGTCATTTTGAATTAATTTTCTGTGCATGTTAATCTGATCATTAAAATTTACAGGAATTAGGGCCAAGATGAATCGGCTGCAGGAGGGGGATAGGGGTTCTAAGTACCTTTTTAACCTAATCAGATGCAGACAGAAGAGGGAAGAAATTGAGCAAATTGAGGTCAATGGTACTTCTTCAAATGACAATAACTTTATGAAAGAGGCTTTTTATTCCTTTTTTCTCAATTTGTTTTCTTCTGAGGATGACTCTAGGGCTAAGGAAGCAAAGCTGTTTCTGTCAAAAAGCCTATTTCAAAGAAGATTGTCTTGGAAGATGCCCAAGCTCTTGATAGAGGTATTTCTGTGGAAGAAATTGAACAGACTATCCACTCACTCAGTAATGGTAAATCTCCTGGTATTGATGGTCTAATAGCAGAGTTCTATAAAGCTAATATTGATTGGATTGGGTCAGAGTTGCTTGAGGTTTACAAAGAGGCTTTCCAAAACAACCCCTAGGGTGTAAATATAAACACAGGCATAATTAAAGTTAAACTGATCCCAAAGGATGGGGATAGAGCCTTGGTAAAAAACTGGAGACATATTATTTTGTTGAATGTTTCTTATAAGATTCTTGCAAAGACCCTAGCTGCTAGATTAGCAGGAATTTTGAAGAAAGTGGTCTCAGTCACACAGACTAGGTTTATTAGGGGCAATTATATACTGGAGAATTTGATTACCAGTCGCAAGGGTATGCATTGGGCTAAACATAATTACCAGAATGTTGCAATGATTCTTCTGGACTTTGAAAAAGCCTGTGACAGAATTGAATGGCCATTTGCGATTTCCATACTGAAGGCCTTTGGCTTCCCACCAAAATTTTGTAGATGGATTAAAATTTTGTTCAATGAGTCCTCCACTCAAATTGATGTTAGCGGTGAACTTACTGAACCTATCCTACTCCAAAGGTCCATCAGGCAGGGATGCCCTATTGCACTGGCCTTGTTTGTGATAGTTGTTGATGCTCTATATTTTGTTCTGAGAACCAATTTGGTTACACCTCCAGTGTATGGCATCTGATTGCCCAATGATGATCGGTTATTAAATGCTCAGTTTGCGAATGATATTGCTTTGTTTGTTGAAATGTCTGAGCCTAATTTTGACAATTTGAAAAGACTGGACATCTTTAGTGCAGCTCTGAATCAAGAATTTCTACTAACAAGTCAACAGTCCTTAGTTGGAGCCAAGACCCCCCAGATTGGTTTGTGGGAAAAGGGTGGCAGTGGGTTGCCCTAACAAGTTGGTCAGATATCTGGGTATTTTGTTTGCTGTGTCTCCCCATCCTTAAAAGATATGAGGGATTGGCTATATCAGAAAATTGAAAGAAAACATGAAAAATGGCAGATGCATCTGTTATCACTGGCAGGAAGGATCCAAGTAGTTCAAAAAGTTATTGCTTCACACTCTGTATATTTTTCTTTTCCTTGGCTTTTTTGCAAACTGCCATTTTGAAAAGCTCCAGAAGATCTTGAGAGACTTTCTATGGTTGAATAGTAAAGGGGAAAATAAAAGGCATGCAGTCAAAGTTGTCTTGGTGTTGTTTACCAAAAAAGATGGGTGGCCTGGGATTGAAGGACCTAGGAGTTCAAGGTCTTGCTTTTGCAGCCAAATGGATCATTAGCACTTGTGAGGGTGAAGAACCTTGGAAAGTGTTGATTAGAAACAATCTTGCCCTTTCTAAGTAGAAAAAGGGCAAGCACTGGCTAGCTTTCAATCAACAAGATCTTTTATTTGGGCAATTTGATGTTAGGGTTTTCAGCTCTACAATGTTTAACAACATATGGAAGGCATGGAGGAAAGTCAGACATTTGGTGTGCAATGACAATGCTCTATCAATCAGCCCTGAATTTTGTGTGAACAATAGATCTATTTGGTGGAATTTATACCTCAATGGCAAACCCTTAGCTCTCTCCCAAGGTGGTGTTCAGCGAAGGCTTGGGCCTCCTTGGGGATAGAAGTGTTTCAAGATATTCTTGTTATGGGTGTGCTCAAAAGCTAGGAACAGATGAGTTCTGACTTTGAATCCCCTTGTCCCAGAAAAGGACATACTCTGTGCTTAAACAAGCTTTTGGAGGTGTTATGTTCCCACTTCCAATGATTAGTGAAGCTGATCTGTATAGGAAAGTTAGTTGGAAGAATGGTTCTTTGTTTGTTGATATTTTTGCTAATAAGATCTACTGTATGTTAACTCAAACGGGAGAGATTATTGACTGGCTTAATAAATCCTAGGGTCTTGATTGGTCAGAGTCTAAGTGGTCTAGTTGGCTAGCCCATATCTGATCTAACTCTTGTGAACCGAAAAAAGCTTGTTTTAGATGGCTTTTTCTTTTAAAAAAATTGGCTGTTTATTTTGTTCTTCATTCTTATAGACTGCCTGTCAAGACCTGTAGTCTGTGCGAACAAGTTGCAACATTTGAACATCCCTTTTTTTTATTTCCCCTTTGCTCTTTCCTTGTGGTATTTATTTCTCAGTAATCAAATTGATTGGGATGATAAAGAAAGTTTCTCTTGGACTGAAATTCTTGGTGGTTATGTGAATGTTTTCGATGCTGAATTGAATGTTTTTTGGCTTGTTCTCACAAATGAGATTTTGTGGTTTATTTGGAAAAAGAGAAACGAAAAGGTCTTCCAGGGAAAGAGAAGGTATCTTACTGAGTTCCATAGTGAACTCACCTTTCTTTCTATTAAGTTGCAGGTCTCTGTAGTACTAAGGATTCCCAAGAATAGGTTCATGATTTTGCTGCAGGAGGGCCTGACCATAGTTTAGAAAACAGAGATCAAGTCTGCTCACTTCTTCCCGCAAGGGAGGAACAATCTGAACAAGGAGGAATTGGAGATTCTCAAGGAGATCATGGATAAGCACAAGACTCAGAAGCCAATAGAACGTGATAAGCCTAGCAGGGATCCAAGGGACGGATACCAACCGGTGGTCAAAGATGTAGATCCAGATCTGATTGCGCCACCCACTAGCACCTATGACTATGAGTCGTAACGGATATGAGACCAGTAGTAATGTCAAGGGCTGCAGAGTAATCCTTTTGTTTACATTGTTCCTATGGTATATCTGTAGTATTTTGATAGAAAAGACTTATGTGATCCCTCATTTTGTCGGATGATCTGAACTTGTTATTTATGGAGCTCTTGCTCCTCATATTGTAAAGACTCTGTTTTGTTAACAATCCTTAATAGAAAAAGATGATTCAAAAATTCTCTTATTGACCTCTAGGAACACGTCATGGAATTTTCTTGTAAATATGAATCTGCCAAAAGCAACCCAAATATATTTATTATATTGAGCAGGACTGCTGGCAGGAAAACCACTCTCTATATAACTGACTTGAAATAACCATTTTTGACCTCAAATCTCATACATAAGTGTCAAAGAGGTTTGAATCTATAAAAATCCTTGAATTGAACCCATGTGAATCTATATCAAGGCTCCTGCAAACTGCTTTGGGCAATAAAGTATTTCTTTAGATGCAAACCTTTATACTCAATCTAAAGGTATTCAAATTCAGTTGAGATTGTCGATTATCTGATACATTGATTAATATATGCAATTGCACCCAAAGACTAATAGAGACAGTCTTAAGAAAGAGAGACAGTAAGGTATTTTAGCAAAAAGAAGTCCTCAACAAGGGATATGCCACTTTGTTTACAATTTTTTTGTGATTTGTTTGACATTTACCTTGGCAATAATCATACGACAGGAAACCAAAAATCAGGCATGAACCTCTAAATGAGAGCATTAAGGAAGTAACTCTGGCGCATTCAATGCCCTAGAAACTTGGGTCATTTTCCTTGTAAACATAACTCCTCGCCAAAAAGAAAAAAAGCATCTCCAGTATGAGGCTATTAAAGAAGTAACTCTGGCAATCGATTCACTTGTAAAGCAAAATTCACACCAAAAAACATAAAGTTATTGCCATCCCCTACAAAATTAATATAGGCCACGGATAAGCCTGCTCCATTGTTTTGTTGGACATCGGCCACCAATTTAGTCACAGACGTATCATTGTCACTGGAAATATTTTTCTTTTTCCTCAGTTTTTCCTGCATAGATTGCTCCCATTCCTCCTCATCTGACTCCCCGATAGTTAACTCCAAATCATTTCCCATGTTAGAAAATATTTCCTTTTCTCCAAGGCGTCTTTATGCTGAGCTTGTACGTAACTAGTTATAATCGACTGCCATTGACGACTCCATTTTCGACAGTATTTACTCCAAAACAATAAAAGTACTAAACGCGACAAAAAGGCGCCCCTAGAGCTCGTTACTGTGTAAAGCTTGACTTAACACAACTCGCACTTGTTACTAAAATCACAGAATCCCGAAACAAATACAAAACAGAAACCCTAAAACCCAAACCCTACCATTCTTCATCGAAAATTCAAATTCGAGCACGGAGAATAGGGTAACAGTCAAGATTCTATTGATGTAGATATAAGTGCACAAGTTCAAGCAAAATCCCACTCAAACACCTTCAAAATGCTGCAAACAACATAACTGCTCCTAAAAATCTGAAAACCCATGAAATCAAACGCAGTAAAAATCAGAAGAGACATCATAAAAAGCTTCATCTCAGCACTCAGAAGCGTACCTTGTTGTCGTCCTCCGTGGAAAACTCTCGCTCAAAAGCCCCAGCAGACGCAGGACAGTAACAATCCAACGCACACCAGGCAGGCAAATGTCGAAGGAAACTTAAAAAAAGCCCTGGTACGCCCGTTTAAAGTTACGTGCTTGCCCCGTTAATTTTGACGGCTATGTGACGCCAGGCAAGACGGCATTTCAAATCATTATGACGGTCCACAGAAATTTTACGTTTTGCTGTCTCCGACATTTTTGTATTCGAGGGAGTGTTGGGCAAAAGTTCATCCACTTTGTGGGTTTTGGGTTTTTGTCTTCGCGAAACACCAACTAACGTTTTGTGGCCCTCAGCGCATCCACGTGTCCTCTGCTTAAAAGTCTCAGATGTCTTTGTCAACGTTTCACTAGGTAACATCATTTCTCCAAAAGATTTTATGGTTTCTATATTTTTTTAATTAATTTTTATTTTTTAACTTTTTCAAAATGAAAATCTGACTTCCATGAGATTCCACCACTAACAAACATGGAGAATAAACTCAATGTCATAAGAAATTATGATTTCGGACACTTCTTCTATCAATCATTTTCATAAAATCCAAACTTCCATAAGATTTGTGTAATAGATCTTCAAGAGTTGTTCATGGGAAAGATACTTCATCAAGTATATGGATATTTTGAAGTTGATTTTCTTACAATATGAGTTGAAAAGGAGAGACTAATAAAACTATGAGACTTTTCATCAAGATTCAGTGCAAACAATTTAAGATTGAAAAGGAAATATAAATCTTTTGACATAATTTGGGTATCATTTGTTGAAGGTGTTGTATGCAAAGCAACTTTATTACTACCTTGGGTCTCATAGACTCCCTGGTCTTGTTGATGTTGTCAAAATGCTTAGTTTTTCTTCTTTAATGAAGTTTAATCTTCCTAAGAAGTTTTAAGTAGAGGATGTCAACTTGCCATATTGCTTCTTTAATATTTGAATTTGCCCTTCAATCTCTTGTGTAAATTGTAATGGACTAATTTCTTTATATATTATTTTTGTTATTGTAAAGTAACAATTCAATGGTCAAGATTCCAAAGATAAGCAAAAGAAGACTAGAGAAATGCTAAAAAATTTAAACAAGAAGTTAATTGAGTGTCAAGTCTTTACATTGATATGTTCATAATCACATGTATTTAAAAATGTCAAAAGAAAATGGTGTCCGAGAAAATCAATGGTTGTATACAAAAGAGATCATTACAAAATTTATCCTTTTATGGGCCCAAGAACATGTTGAGCACACATTCTAACTATATCATTAATGTTATTGGTGGTTGTAAGTGCCCAAAAGTATACAAGCTAACATGGCAACCTAATGATGACTTCTCAATCCAAATCACAACCCACAAGGCATGAATTATACTCCTCTCAACATTTTCCATCTCATGGTAGTTCCCTCATCCCTCTTAGCCCCCTATCCATCTTGTTTAAATTCTCTTAACTAAGTTTTGTTCACTTATACACCTCTAAAAGCCTTTTTCAAACCTTCAACTAAAGGATCTCTCAAGAGATTAGGCAATCGCCTTCATGACCGTCTCTACAAAAAGGAGTGACCTTGATATTTTTGGAACATGCATAATTACGTCAATTTCAATTGTTTCTCCACCATTTTTCCCTATGATTAAGAGTTCATTCCAATCTTCATTGAGCCTTAACTCCCACAAACTAATCTTGCACTCCTCTTGATTCTCAATCAACTCTAGTCATCTCTCCATCAAATATTTAATCTTATCTCAATCACATCCCTATGATTGAGAAGTTTCAAGCCCATAAATACTCCCTTGCCTTTACTATATGAGATGTTGATCTTTCTTTGTATTTTTGTGAAGTTCTTGCTAATAGTATTGCATTCCTTATTCCCTTGATTCCAACAAAAGGATAATAAGTCACCTATAGAGAATTAAACATTTTACATTATAGCCAGCGGATACAACATTATTATGCTCAACATAGGACTTCCACAACCTTTTTCCCTTTATGCATTGAAGTTGCTTCAAAGCTTCATGTATCTTCCAAGTAATCTCCAATTCCCAAATCCAAAGATTTTCTATCCCCATTGTCATTAAGAGAAGGTTCCAATTGTTTTGGAGAAGGATCCAAAAGAGGTTGGGCTCTTTAAGGAAAAAAGGCACCATAGACAGTATTTAAAAGCTTATGAGAAGCTTCTTTATCTTATAGGTCCTTTATTTGTTTTTAAAATATTTTAGTTACTAATTAGAAAATTTAAACTTACCAAATTTCTTGCTAAAATAGGAATTTTATTTTATTGGAGTAAATTAAATTTATTTTTCTTAAATAAAGTAGATTACTTTTGTTGATTTTCTTGCAAAATCCCTTGATCTCAACAGACACTCAATTAAAGAATTTCAACTCAAATTTAAAAAATGAGAAATCTCAACACACTCATCAAAACTTAAAACATAAAAAATTGTATTTAGTATTAAGCCATTTAGCTACATACATTTAAGATAGAGATTTCTTTTTAGTATTTTAATTAAATGACATTTGAAATTTAAATTTCTCTAGGAAAATACAAAATGATAGTGTAGACTTGCACTCATTTTAAATTGCATTATCATCATAAAAATTTAGAAAAACTAAACCAAAAATAAAGAGAAGTAAAGTCCCTAATAATTTCGCAAGGCAATCAATGAACTTGAAATGAGTGAAAATAAGCTTTATTTTCTCTCTAATCTTCCTTCCCCCTCACTTTACTTTCACACTCGATGCATCTTGAAGTAAAAGAAGATTGGATTGAAGCAATTCTCAACAAGAATAAGGATAAATTTCCTATTCATGAAACTCCCATTGAAGAACAAGTCAACAAACAAACACAAATCTTACAAGAAATAGAGAAAAATAGGATAAGAACAAATATAACATAAATCCATAAAATTCACAGACAACTCATAAACAACACTATCACTTAAAGTAGAGAGTAATTAAACAATATTCATGAAACAATAAACACAAACCTTAATTTGTTATGAGAGCTCGCCGCTCAATTATGCCAAATCAACATAAACAACAATAACCAAACCAACCACATCATTCCACTTAACTCCATCTTGATAACACAACAAATCATGATAACAACTCTAGTGTCATCCATGATTTTCTACATCCATGAGAAGTGAACAACCCTTTGGTCCAACCCTTTCAACTCGCTCTTGTCATGAGAATGGGAGTGACTTGTTAGGCACCTCTTAGCAATGATATAATGCATGCATAGTGTTGTTTAGAGTTTGTCATAGTTGCATGGGGCTCAATTCAATTCTAATCATCACATATTTTGGTGAACCCAATGTGAACTATAAATCTTTCTAAGTGATATCGCTTGTTTTTTTTTCTTCTCCTCTCTCTCTCTGTATCTATTACACTATTTTGCTATACTTTTGGTACCCTTGAAATGTGTATAAATCAAATAGGGCTTAAGTGCAAGTCCCCTCTAATGAAAATTTACCCCTTCATTTGATAGGTAGCTTTTATCAAATCATGTGGTGTAGATATCCAATCAATATGATTTCAAAGATATCAAATCAAATTCTAGAATACAATAATTGCATAAATTTGTGACCTTCAACAACCAAATCCAAATTAAAGTAGAGCACTTCAAGTCCTTTTTAAATATTAACTCCACCAATAATATTGTCCCATTATGAGTTGTAGGGACATGACCACCCAAATGGATAATATTTAGCCTACCAAGTTGAATGTTCAACAATGCACTAGGTGTTGCCTAAAACTTTCTAGAGGAATGAACTAATAGGGTCACTCAACTCTCATTGCAAGATAGCCCTCTTTAAAGTGGTGAGTTGCAATGTCAAATAATAGAGGGTGCAACATCTACATGTATTATAGCCACCTTGGTCCAACAAGTTAGGATGTTTGGCATTGAAGGTATTAAACAACCTTTTCAAGATAAAGTAGAAGAAAGGTCTAGATTGCCTAGGGCCTGTGGTCACATGCCAATCACTTTATTACCACTAGAGTTGATCAAATAGGAGGGAAAATTAATTACTCCCTACTTGAATTTATTTTCTTCAAATATAAGAAACAAGGCATTTGTATCTCCCTAACAACTACAAGTTTATAACTGTTACCTGATTTTTAGCTTTAAGCTGAAATCAGGTTTAGTGTTTATTCTTTTGTGTTGTTTGTTCAAACATTTAAAAGATAAACCAAAAATATGCTAGACTTAATATGCATGGAAAAAGATTGTCAAATGAAACATATTACATTTTTTCATTCCAATGTTGCAATTACAGCAAATGAGAAAAGAGAATAATATACACACAAATGTAATCTTTTATTGATAATCTTGAAGTGTACATGTCCCTCACAAGCCAAGGGACTAACTTTACTTATTCAATGGAAATATGAAACAATTTATACATGAATAAGCAAAAAAAAAACAATGTGCATATAAGAATGGAGACCAGTCATTGCCTAAAAATGACTGGTTGCAAAGTTGCCCTCTTGCCCTACTGTCACCCCAAGCTGATTGTGTCCTCCCAGCTCTTGCATCTAGAAAAACAATGATATTAGAGTGAGGCTCTAAGCAATGAAAGATCTCAATCCTTACATACACACCTATCTATGCATGTATAAACTGATCCACAAGTGCATTAAATAAGCATGCAAACCTTGGATGTCCTAGAAAACACTAAAGTCATCAAACACATCCAAAATATGCATCTATTTTTCTAACTTGCTTGCTTCATGTGCAGATTTAGGACAAGTTTGGTTACTGTTCTAATTCAGATTAAATACAACATGTGGGGTAAATATGGCTCCCACGAGGGTAGAGCTCAACATGTGGGGTAAATATGGCTCCCACGAGGGTAGAGCTCAACATGCTTTGAAAGAAAAAGGAAATTGAGAAACTTGATCAAAGATTTATCTATTATCAATGCATTAAATCAATATGGAATCACACCAGTTGATCAAATTTCATTATCAGATTCAAAAGATGCATCAAGTTCAATTATGCATCTATTAAATAATGAGAGAGCAATCCAAAGTATTGTCAGGTCCCTCCCACCTTGACCCTATTGGACAACCACACATCACATAGGACAGTAAGCTTTTAGGTCACCAACATAGGGGACATGTGTCTTCCCACTAAGATCAAAGTGGGGAGATAGTTATGTATCACACATGAGCAAAAAGGAAACAAATGAGGTGGAATCAGATACCAAATTCAAGTGGGACAACAACATGTATCCTCATGTCATGCAAAACAACAACAATGTCTTTTGACTTTATTGAAGGCAAACAAGGAATGGTTACAAGAGATTACATTACAGATGAAAAGAAAGGAAGGGTAGTATTTAACTTTTCAACTGCCATGTTCGGTGTCACATAATGATCAATTTTCATCTACATTTCTTGAAGTTTCTCAAATCCAAGGATTACCTCCACAAGTGATATGCAGTTAAAAATAACTTTATTGATGGAAATGGAGAAAGCAATGGTTGAGTCAATCATGAAACAACACAAAGTGACCCCATTGAATACAAGGTCATGATACAAGTGAATAGGACAACACTTTTGCAAAATGCTACAGGAACATGGAGAAATAATGATACATCTAGTAAGGATGAATCAAATAACAATTCAGAGGGATATTCTACCCCTAGCATACAAATACATGATAATTGTGTTGATGAACACAAGCCTGTTACTAACACTGCATCTACCAAAGATGATGGAAAAGCTAGGACAGAACATTTGAACATCTTAAAGAAGGTGGAAAAAACAAAGAAGGTACTCAACAATATCATTAATTCTCATGCAAAGGTGGAATGCACATGCATAAGTGAATGACATCAATGTCAAAGATAGGAATGCCAAAAGATGAGCCCAAGTTGCACAAGGCTTTATTTAAGGCCTTCTCAATCAAGCATTAGACAAACAAGTTTGTCGGCTACCAATCAATGCATGATGGTTTGAGGAGAGGCACAAAAAGCAAAGACATTCAAGAAACATCAACTTTAGTTGACATAGATAATGTGCCTATACAAAGCATATCATAATTGGAGAAGAGTGCATAACAGTGTGAGGCATGCTAAAATAGCATGTAAAAAGAAGGCTTGCTCATGATCAAATCATTGGAGATTCAGGATACTTTCTCCAAAATGTATCAAAAGGGTTGACACTAAAGATGTTATGGTAGCTAGGATAGAGATCAGAGCCTTGCTATACAAACCATGCATAAGTGGTTTAGAGTTATCAACCAAGCAGCTTTCTCTCTGAGATAATGTATGAAATAGTGAGCAAATAATGTCAGGAGCTATCATGAATTGCACTGAACAGTTATAGGTGATGAGTGATATGCATGTTTTGATTATAGGCCAATACAATATGTTGTGTATGGTATCTTCCCTGAAGGTAAACCTGGTGAAGAGTGTGGTTTATGCAATTCTAGACCAAGGAGCTATGATGAAATAATATTGTTATGAGTAATTAAAGCTTTCATCATGGTTCAAAGTGATATAAAACATAAGTTTATTAGTTGTGTCATGACATAACCTATTGGTAGATTTGGGAAAGGAAAGGAAAATGTGTATCATGCAGAGAGCAGTGTTGTGAGAGGGCTTTGAGGGAGATCTTTGTAATCTCTAAAAGTTGATGAGAATCTGTTGAACATAAATGATCTAGTCATATATCAACAAGAAAGCAAAATTGTAATTAACAACTCTACGTATCTCAATCTCATGTGTGAAATGGCACAATCATGAAGATGAATCATGAAGGATTCAAAACACAGTCATTATTGACTGTTTAGTAACCTTGAAAAGCATGATAGCCCATGAGATTGGGGACAATCATAGTTTTGGAAATGGTATTGGTAATCAAGAAAAGGAAAGGAATGTTTTTTGTTGAAGATAGTCATCATAGAAGCCATCATAAATCATGGTGCTTCTAGGGAACAAAGCATAGTCATGAATAAAGGCAGTTTTTCTTAGCAATGCTTTACAAATTCTATCTGCAGCCAAGAGCCAAATAATAACAAAGGTGGTTATCATTGTCCTTAAAAGCAACAAGTGGAAGCCATTATCCATGTATGGAAGGTACAATAGCAGTGGTTTCATATTCAAAGTCAAAATAGATATTCATGATGTCCATTATCATCAAATGCAAAAACCAATTCAGATGCTCACAGAAAACCCAATTTTCAAAATTGGAGCTTTTCATTATGCTCACACTGTGCAATGGCATTGAATCATTTTTTAACAAAATCCAAAGTTTGCTTTCAAACTGAAAAGACCCATTTGGGTTCATCATGAAAATCTAATATAGAGGCATCAAAAATGGAGAAAATTCTATAGGAATGGCAAGTGAAAACCTTTTTGTGCATTATGACAGGTCGTGGCCAAGTTTGTCCTCTTTTCTATAAAATATGGAAAACCCACCTAGGGTTTCAAAAAATGAAACAACATTGCTACATTGTACAGAAAATGGAGTGTATTTACAAAACCCATCTGCATTTCTACAAAAAAATTTGAGTTTCTTCAAGAAATTAAGAAACCCACTTGGGTTCTTTTGAAAACAAGTTGCAGATTCATAAATATATATGCTATAGAAAACCCAAAACAGGGGTTTTGCAATTATGGTGAAAATGGAACAGAAGTTGTGAATACAGAGAAAACCCAGTTTTCAAAAATGGAGGCCAAGCTCACCAACAATCTTCTTCTTCTACATATCAAAAACCCATCTGGGTTGTTAAAAACATTTGCAAATACAAAGGAGAATCAAAGAACATTATGGGTTTTTTTTTAAAGAAGTACAACTACATAAAAAATGCACCATTTTCTGTCCATGGCTGCGGCCAAGAAGTTTTCCTTCATGAAAGTAACAGGGAAAAAACACATGGAGTATCTTCATTAACAAATGCAACAAGCATTTCATGATTTATTCTCAAAATAGAAACAAAATATATAGCTTTATTTTGCTCAAAATCAGAAATGGAGTCCATTGAATGCTTACTTGGAGCTTTTGCTCACTTTTTGCAATATTCAAAGCTTTGTCTCTCCACATAAAGCTTCATTTAAAGCTTTTCATGGTAGCTAAATGGTAAAACAACAACAGAGAGAGAAAAGTGAAACAATATGGGTAAGAAATGTGTCCATGGTCGTGGCTTGTAAGTTCAAAAACAACCTCCAAATGGTGAAAAATGCAGATTTTGAGCTACAAAAAAGCATTTTACCTTTTTTTTTTGTTTCTCATTAGTGAAATCTCAACAAAACCATGGTGAATCTCCATTTTTTTTCTTGTGTTTTCTCAAACCCCACAGCGATAGAGTCATGTTCTAGATTCTTCAACGAAAAAATGATGGGCTTGCCTCATTATTTTGGTTGTTTTGATGATTAGGGTTTGACCCTACTTGAGTTCGATGGATTTTTCTTCCCATTTTTTTTTTAAAGATTGAAGCATCTGTTAAATGCAATGGGGGCCGAAATCATATATTATTTCCTTAGGCATTCTATAAGTTCTTTTTACCCATTTTCAAACTTTGCTAAGTTCAAAACAAAACAAAACAACATGTGGAGTATGCCATGTAGCTTATGTGTAATGCCTTTGTTTCTTTTTCCCAATGATCATGTGACTTGGAATATGTTGTCCAAGAAGTTTGGAGGGTTTCTAGAAGGTTCTTTTTGGCCTTTTCTGTTGTATCAGACCAGAATCTTCTGGAAGCACTTGTGTGTGGGGTTTTGGTGGGTTTTCGTTTAAGTATGTTCATTTTGAACATTTTGAGGGAGTTCTTTCTTTCCAGCAGTAGGATAGCTTTGTTTTGGAGCTATATTTCATGGAGCAGTATTGTAACTCAGATGGGCCTATTATATAGTAAGCACTTTGAATTAATAAAGTAGAGCATTTTTACCTTCTCATTTCATGTTTCTCATGTATGTTGTTAATGATTGATCAATTTGTCTTGTGAAAATCTATCTTTTCCTTGCAAGCTTGTCTCAAGTTTATGCATCTGTTTAGCAAAAAATATATGTTTACAGGTTGTAAGTTGCGTTGTTTTAAGTAGTGTTGTTAATTGTGAAACCATGTTTTCCTTTTAAAAGCACTATTTACAGACCTTCTTATGAATTATTTATGTAAACTACATTGGAAAGTGAGTTGTGTGAGTCAAGCGTTGTGGTATTAATTTAAACGTGATAGATTGTTAACAGGTCTAGGTTGTTTTGGTGCATCACCTTAGGTTTTTTTAGCATTAGGTTTATTTTCATGCAAATTCTTACCCTTTACCTCAGAGATTACATAGTTAGGTGACATCAAAAGGGGAAGCCAACCCTTATCACTAGAGGTCTGCTTTCAAATAGGTTACCCACAACCTGAAAGTAGTCCCATGTTAGTCCAAATCTGTTGTGTTCATTTAAAAGCTTAGCAAATAGGGTGCAGATTTGGAACCCTAACAATAACATATACCCTATTGGGATTCCCATAATGCAAAATTTTGGGAAAATGTGTCTCAAACTAGCAATTACAAAAGGTTTTCTATTGGTAGGTGAGTGTGGAGGGTGCATGAGGGGTACCCCCTACAGGGTTTGAGGAGCTCATCCCCCCAATGGGGGGTTTGGGGACCACATGCCTGTTGGAAGTGGAATTACTTTGAG